>PVIY010006845.1:0-26627 GCA_004026745.1 Myrmecophaga tridactyla
TATGTATAATCTTTTTTTCTCTATTATCGTTTTATTTCTTTTTCTGATGTCTTTTTATTTCTTTTTCTAAATCGATGCAAATGTTCTAAGAAATGATGAATGTGCAACTATGTGATAATATTAAGAATTACTGATTGTATATGTAGAATGGAATGATATCTTAATGTTCTTTTGTTAAGTTTTTTAATTAATAAAAAAAAAAAAAGCCTCTTTCAGCTTTACCATGTGTGGTAACTGTTCCTCAAAACTCTCAATTCAGAGCCCAAGAGCAAATACATTAGGCCAATGACTCTGGAGGCTCAGGGTGACATCCTGGTGGAGAAGTGTCAGGAGGTCGGCAGAGAGGTATAGCCCAAGTCCCCTGGGAAGACAGATGCACCATGGTCAAGAGCTGCAGTGGACCCTGAGTATGTGGAAGGCAGGGAGGCAGCTTGCTAGGCCAACGGAGCCTGCTGTCTGGGCTTTCTAGGCATGCTGCAGTCATGGGAGGTCTGGGCACACCAAGGTGGCCCAGCTCCATATAAAGTCCAGGACACGGGAAAGAGTGGGCTCTGGGTCAGGGGGGAAATGCTCCTTGAAGAACAAAACGCTAGCATCCTTTCCAGGGCCTGCAGGACCCCTCTGACTTTATTTCTGGCCACTCCCTTATGATTTGCTATGTTTCAGCAACACTGGTCTTCTTTTCATTCCTATACCCTCTGGGATCTTCTCTGTTCCCACTGCCTGGAACATTCTTCCCGAAGGATCTGCACAAGGCTTCGTGTTAAACCCCAGGTCAAGTGCCCCCTCTGAGGCACTTCTCTCCCACCAATTCAAAGGCCTCCCCAGGTGCTATCACATGAAACTATTTCACAGGATCCCAAGCTAATTGGTTTATGGCCACCTTAGTGGCTTAGTCATTTTTTTTCTCCTAAGTCCAGTAGGCCAAAAGAAATACCAGATAGTTCTGTTTAAGTAGTTAGGCCCAAACAACTTAACATTTCCCCAGAGTGTGACAGATGTTTCCCTCAAAAATTAAAAAATTTCTCATGATGCCTAATTCCCGGTGCCTTGGTGCACAGTTTGAGAACCATGGTCTTATTTTATCTTCTTCAGTGCATTTTTCTCCAATCAATCATATAATTTGTTTACTGGCTTTGTGTCTGTTTTCCCCTTAAGAGCAGGTATCCTGTCTGTCTTGTGCACCCACACACCATTGCCAGGCGCAGAGCAAATGCTTGATCTGTATTGTTGAATGGCTGAGTCAGAACGGGAGTACAGGGAAGGCTTCCCCAAGGATGGGACACATGAGAGTGAGCCAGGTGAGAGGGGGGATGGGGACATTCCAGTCGAGGGGGCAGGGCATGGAGGTACCTGCAGGGGCAGGGGCTCTGGCTGCCCGTGGGGACCAGCGGGAGTCAGAGAATTAAGTTCCGGTGGTGTGAGGTTCTGAAACAGAGTGTGATCCTGGAAGCTTTGGGGAGCCATTGAAGGTTTTGAGCAGGGAAATGACATGTTAAGGTTGTTCTAAAAAGATGTCCCTGGCAGGGATGAGGAGATGGACTGGAGGCCAGACGAGGGGCAAGGAAGCCAGTCAGGAGACCACTGGGACAATTCTGGAGAGAAGAGAAGCAGCCCTGACCTGCATAGGGTGGCAGGAATAGAAAGGAGGGGATGGGGGTAGGGTGGGGTGGGGCTTAAGAAGGCAGAACTCCAGGACTTGGAGATTCACTGGATGTAGGATATGATGTTAAGACCAGGCAAAGGTTCCTGATTTGTGTATATGGGTAGGGGTTGGATTGTTCACCTGGGGAACCTAAGAAAGCACAGATTTGAGGAGACAAGTCAATTGTACACTTGAATTTGAAGTGCCTGTGCGACCTGAAGGCCACGCTGCCCTGTGCACCATTAGGTATTCATATTTCATGCACAGGAGAGAGGTCTGGATCAACATCTCTAAAAATCAATGGGACTGGTGGCAACTTCTCTATCTTTGAGGGGGGTGGGTAGGATGGTGGTGGCAATAGTGGCTGGTCTTAGAGATGGCATCTTTGTATGCTTGAGAGAGGCAGGCAGAGAGTAAATCAGGTGGGTGTAGATACCCCCCATCCCTCACCTGCACAAGCTCAGGGTTACATACTCTTCTTGCCTGGTCTCTGCTAGGATTGCTCTGCAGGCTGAGAAAGAATTTGAACATAAAAGGTGACCATGGCCCAATTTCTGGGGCAGCCTCCAAGAAATCAGCCTTGAATTAGGCGCTGAATTCTTGCTGAAAATAGTGGTATTGCATTGCCCCATTTGAGCTGGGGTCTGTGGTGAGCCCATGAAATTCAGTGATGCTCCCCCAGGAAGGAGAACATCTTCATCTTTGCAATGTTGACAGCGTCCCCAAGGTAGAAAACCCTGGAATGGGGTCCTGCCTTTTCTGGAAAGATATTCCAGATGGCTGTGAGCTTTACACAGGACTTTAGTTTGAGGATGGTCTCTTCCCTGCCTCTAAAGCTTTTACCTAGGGCAAGTTTAGCCCTGAAGAAGTTGCTAGTTGAAAAGCCACACAACTTCTTAGGACCACAGACAATTATCCCCAGGATTGTCATTGATGGAGCCAAAGGAAGTGATGCTAGAGGGAGCCAGGACTCAGGACTTGAAGTGGGGGCTTAGTGAGTGCCTAGCTTTGGGCCTGAAGGTGGCCCTAATTACAGGACCTTGACCTGGGACTGAGCAAGGAGAGAGACGGATTTGCCACACTTGGCATGCAGGAGCAAGCATAAATGTGAGCCAGAGTTTACATACACTACTGCACATTCCGGGATAAGCATGGCAGGTTCTGCTGTGGCCTGTCGTACATACAGGACAGAAGTGACAGCACATTTAGCGTCAGTAGTGAGGGACCAAACATTTTGTCCATTTGTCAGAAAGACTTCACTTATAGGATGATTTGTTTTCTCTCTCCAAATCTCACTGAAACTTTTCCCACCCTTACGATGGGCAGGAGCGTGACATTATCTTGAGCAGAGCACCCTGTCTTCATTCAATACATAATATATTTAATACATTAGGATCCAATCTGTTATTTTTCACGTCAATTGTTCTGACTCCTTACATTTTCCTTCCCAGTGCTTTAATCACGTTTGTCCATGTCTAGCTTCCTTTCAAAGTTTCTGTGTTTCTCTAACATAGGAAGCATAAAACTTAATGCACTATTATATACAGTTCATTTCAAGTAGGAAAGATTCTTAATAGATTTTCTAATTGTTAGAACACCCTTCATCCTTCCTTTTGGATAAAATGCTGTGTGCCTGCTTGTCTGTATCCACGAAGACCTCTAAATTGTTTTCTATCACAAACGTTCACATAGAAGCATGCTCCATTGTCTTCATTCATTCCCCTGCCCTAATTTTGATGAGCTTTATTCCTCTAGTCAATTTAGATGCCACGTAGAAAGTGCTGAGATGTATTTCTTAAATCCTTTCTGGACTGACCCTCCATTATACACAAGCATCTCTGAACTGCAACAATACCCTAAACAGAGATTTGCCCCGATTACGCTCCATTCCTTTCAGTAACTATATCAACTCGAACGACCACGCTATTTATCCCTGTACAATGGGGCTCTAATTAAGGTCCGGTTCCCACAAATGTTCTGGAATTTTATGAAAATATTTCTCCATGAGATCAGTATCATGGATTAGTTCTACTTTATTCCTAAAATCAATCAATGTCATAGTCCTCATTCTCAGTTTTATATTTAAACATGTTCCACATTCCTGGGCAGATCTTAAACATAGTTAAATAGGTATGTTCTCTGCGTGACTTGTTCCCTCCTTGGCAGCAGAAGTTATGTAATACACACTAAATGGAGGAGGTAGAGATAGAAACGAGACACCCTAAAGGTGACTCAGTGGCACCAAAGCAAAAATGGCCCTAGGGAGTCACAAGAATGTCAGGATGGAAAGGGTGGTTTGCATCTTTAAATTCAAATCTGCCTTCAGATGTCAGCTGTTCAAAAGACACTCAGCAGGATTTGGTGAGTTTTGTCAGAGGACACTGGATTTTTTCCAACAACTCAGCCTGGCCATGTTGAAATTCCTCTTGGAAGGCTGGCTAACAATGACCGTGTACCACCCAGCCCCGGTATGAAGGCAGTCAACAGAAGCAGATAACATCAGCATGGAGGAGAGGGAGGGAAGGACAGCAAGGGAGGAGGAAGAGAAAAAAGAGGAAGATGAGAAGGGAAATGAAGGGGAGGAAAGGAGTAAGGAGGAGAGGAAGAGAGACAGAGAATGAGAACAACTAGAGCCCAAGCTTGCAAGTCAGACAAATCCACTTTAGACAATCCCAGACACTGCCAGGTACTAGCTGTATCACCTTTACTACATGGAGTTATTAAATGCGAGTCTCAGTTTTGTTATTTGCTAAATAAGGACACCAACACTTACCTCATAAGTTTGTACTGAGACTAATCATACCTAGAATGTGTTTGATACACTGAAAGTGCTAAAAATGTGTTCATTGCTTTCTCACTTCCTATCTTCCTCCAAAAGGAAAAAAAGAAAAAAAAACCTCATAGCTTTGGTGATTTTCTTCAGATCTTTCCATCATCAGTAACAACCGTATTGTTACATATTAAGAATTGAGCTGAGCACCTAAAACATCTAAACATTGTGCTCAAATTGCTTAGAAGATAAATGCATGAATAATAGTACATGGTATCTCATGTGACATAGCAAATAAGTGGCTGAACAATAGGTGCTTCAAATACTCAAGTGCTGGAGAGATCCTGCTCCGCGGTGGTCAGAGCAGGAGACAGGCTTCCTCTGTGGTTTGAAGGAACTTAGTAAAGAGACCTGGGGAGGGCATTGCAGAGAAGACAGTGTGGGTTGAAACTGGAAGGGGTAACAGCAACTCTGGAGACAAGGAGTTACAGGATTGAGATCAGAACACAAATGCTTTGTGTTTGGAAATAATAAGAGTCACTGTGGGAAAGGTAGGCCTGGACACATCTGACCAATGCCAAGCAATGGAGGCTGGACTTCATTTGTCATCAGTGAAATAATCCTGAGCTTGGTGAGGAGATGACCGAAGTCATGTCCTAAGATGATGAGCCTGGTTGCCGTGAGCAGGACCAGTGGGAAAGGTACCAATCAGAGACATAGAGAGCAGAGACGGTGACTACTGCAAAGTCTAGTCCTGGACTAGCTGTGGGGTGGTCACGGGGATGAGAGGAAGGTACAATTCCAGAGAGGCTGTGTCAAAGAGGAGCATTAGGAAAGGCAGCTGGGAGATTTTTATTAATCAAAATAGAGAGAAACAATAAAATACTGTTCCCCAGCTACTATCAAAGACATTAGCAACATGCAAGCACAAATGGGGTGAAAAATAGAACACATTCTAAGGTTTAAGGTACTTTGTGCACAGCAGGGAGGCTTTGTGGGTCTCAACTTGCAGCGGACCCCAAAATGTCAGCGTTTTAATTAGGTAAGAAATAATCAGCTTTCTCAAGAAGAATGAGTTGTTTCCCTTTTTAAAGCATGATAAATTACAACACTACATGGATTAATCCCATGGCTTTCTGATTAGACAGTGTTAGGAAACTTAATATTGTTTTGAGCAATATAGTCCAACAGCAGGGTTTCTATTTGTTAAAAATTACAGAGTCATTAAATTCAAGGAGTATTGCATTTCCATCACCAACCCATGCTGGGGTCATGCCACCCCCAGTTAGAATAAGCACCTAAATTATTATCAGAATCCATCTATACTCCACCGCCTTGTAAAGAATTGAATTTCCCTTAAATATAACTTTAACCTAAACATTTAATTCCTTTCTTTGAAAAGTCCACTGGCATGCAACAGATATTCTAGCCACCAAGTACTCTGAGTTGATGATCCTGAGCAATATTCTAATTCACAGGACATGGAAACCATTTATTTCTTAAACAATGAGATTAAAACCCCATTATGCCCATTCAACAAATGAGAAATCTTTACAGGTCTATGCTGATGGTCATAAACCATCAGCATATGGTCATAAACCATCAGCATATGTTGATAAACAGAAAGGAAAAAATTGCAACACAGACTACAGTGGCCTGGGGACCCACCTAACCTAGCAAAACTTGTTGGGCAAATAGTGTTTTTTCCCCAGGGGACAACAGTCTTAAAGAGAGTTAAGTTTATCACTCTAGACAGGACTCCTTGAACAAGGAAAGAATGTAATAAACACTACAAAATAAAAGTATTTTAATACATAAATGTATTTCATGCACATATATACTCTTCTTTTTTTTTTTTTTTTTTTTTTGCATGGGCAGGCTCCAGGACTTGAATTCAGGTCTCTGGCATGGTAGGCGAGAATTCTGCTACTGAGCCACCGTTGCACTCCCCTATATACTCTTCATATGCCCGGTCATAGTCTCTCTTCTCATCACTCAGAGAGCATTTTGAAAAACATTCAAGTTTGTTTAATTGCACTCCTACTGGAAAGAGATACCATTTTAGGTACAGCAACTTCAGGACCTATAAAACATCTTTCATTTTGCAAAATACTCTTTGGTGGCTAGAAAGCAATCGTATGCTGGTGTTTTCATTTCTTGGACAGAAAAGTATCATGGGTCCCCAGTGTTCACTTATTTCCTTCTCTCTGTTTGGTAATTAATTCATCACTCTGCTCAGGGCACAAGCGTCTGTCAAATGCCTCCAAGTGGTTTCTATCCTTTTCTATGGTTACCATCCCAAGTGGGAAGCGGGGGGTGGGGGGTGGGGTGGGACATGTCACATTCTTTTTCTTTTTCTAATATTACCTGTGGCAGAGATCCTGATTCACTTGTCTGTGCCCATTCTCCCCTTGTTCCTCAGGATAGAACTCCAGTTTTATTCTATGTATCAATATGCCCAGCTAAACAAGTATACTTTCCACCCTCTCTTATACCTAGGAGTTTCCAATGATATGTCAATGGAAATTTTAGGATGAGCTTCTGAGAAATGTCCTTAAGGAGGGAAGAGAAAGTAGTATACTTTTTTGCCATTCTCCCCTTCTTTCATCGTACTGCATGGAATGTGGTTCTGTTGACTGGAGCTCTAGCAGCCACCTTGGACCCTGAGGTAAATGGAAGGAAGCCACATGCTGAGGGTGATAGAAGAAAGAGACAGAGGAGCTTAGGATCTTCACTTCCTTTATCCTTTCCAGTGAAAGAAAAAGAAAAACATCATTGGAATGATAAAATAACAGTATAAGCTACTGTTATTTCGAGCTTTCTATTACATTCAACTGATTATAATCTAATTGATACAATATTTCATCCAAACAGCTTTCTATTGTACACAAAGTCAATTTTTAAGATGAAAAACTTTTTGTGTTATAGCATGAGGCATCGTCAGGATGCAAAAGCTGTAGTTCAGGTAAGTTGCAGACACAATTTCACATCCCTACATCATCTCAGTTCAGCCTAACCAAGCAAGGAACATCTCAGAATCACACAGAATATGTGAACTTCCAAACTCATCTGTAAATTACAAAACCAAAGAATGATACTTAGCTATAATCCATGCTTCCTCAGCTCCAAGGGGGACTAGCACTTGAGTTGGTGGTTTACTGTTTAGGGAAGAGATGGGTGTGACCTTCAGCAGCCCCTGTGAGAACAAACATGAGGAGGCTCTGTCCTGAATACTTGTTTGGCTCCAAAGCTGGAAGTTCTATTCAGTTTTAGTGACTCTACATGAGCTTAAAGAGGGTGCACGTTCTTTTCCTCCAATGAACTCTCGTGGATAAACTATAAACAAGATGAACTTTGTGCTTGGGAGACTGCCTTGGGGCAGTGAAGATTTGTTTGTAAAATCCAGTATTCGCCCAGGAGGAAGCTTTAGATGTTCTCTTCTACAGCACATGTGGGATAAGTTTTTAAACCAAAATCTTTTATTACTAAGGCAATAGTATTGACCTTCATTTTACTCTTTTACAACTTCTGCAGTCTGCAGTTATCATGACCCCCAAAAGCTTGAGCATATCGGGTTTGATTTATTGGGTATCAGAACCCCTGAGCACGGGAAAGATGCTTCATTTTCTCCTATATCATGTTTCTAGGTAACAAAGAGAAATTAGATTTTTAGTATTTTATTTCTGCTTAGAGTGTTATCTGGGGGGCACTGGATATTGAGGACAATCAACTCATCACAATATGTTCAAAGTCCACTCCTCTGTTGGGGTAGACATCTACCCTGAGAGGGGCTGGCTTATAGAATGCCTTGGAATGCCTTGTCTCTCGTTAAATGGACTTCGGTGCCTGGATCTTGACATTTGAAGGCAGGGCTGGAGCAGCTCCAAGCAGTAGGAGAGGAGCGCTCCATTTTAGCATTTTCAGAAAGTAACCCAATGACTCGAGTTTATAGTGAGAAAAAGAGGTTGGGTTGCTATTGGCAGCTGTCAACTTGAATTGTTAGCAGTTTCTACCTTTCGAGGAAACTGTTACTTAGGTCACTCACACCATTTCTTCTTCCCACTTTCCCTAAAGCAATAAATTGTCCACATTTCCTCGGCCTCCCTCCTCTCCCCCGTCACTGGGCCTCGGCCAGGTCAGCTGTATCAATACTTGGGAAGGTGCGTGGACTATTAAGCAGGGAGCCAGAAGACGCCTTCCTACCAGCACTTCATCAGGGCACGTAAATCACTTCTTAAAGCCCGAAAGAGAAACATATGCCAAAAATACGCCGATTTACAAAATGTTTTCATATCTTTAGGGTATTTTATATCTCTTGTTTCTTGTGACAGAAATAGCACATAACCCTGACCCCAGGATTTTTAATAACCAGCTGTGAAATTTCACTAGCGCTGGCATAAAATCAAGAACCTAAAATAATTCACCCCAATGTATGGAGTCCTCTGTCCTCCTCTGATGGGGCTTTGATTTGGAAATGGCTTATAAAGCCACTCTTCTTCCTGAACTGAAACAGAACTTAAAAGAAAAATATCACATTTGCTAATGGGCAAGGATCCAGACAGTATTTCCTTTGGTGTCCATGGTGGTCCTGCTGGGGGGAGGGAAGGAGCAAAGTAAAAAGGAAACTTTGTATTATACCTACTTAGGATGCTTGAAAGCTTTAAAAATGTTTAATTAAAAATCAGCGTCCTCCTGAACTGGGAGCTACTTGTGCTCTGTGCTGGCTTTGGAGTGAGACTCTGGTGGCTGACAATGACTTGGGACCACTGGGGCATTTAAAAGCACAAAGGCCCAGGTTGGAAGATGGGGTGAGAAAGGAAAAGATGGAGGGAGGCGAGAGGAGCCTGGTGCTTTCAACATATCCTGTGGATGTCCCATCACTCCAGTGAAACCAGGAAGCAATGCTGTCAACTGCCAGGTACCGTGTACCTGTGTTTGCTCTCACACTATTCGCACAACACTGGTACCAGGGCTGGAGAGAGTAGAGTCCACACCCAGCACAGCCTCTACTTAGCTGTCCTGTGCTCCTGGACTCTGAGCTTCCCTTTTCTAGCTATAACAATGACAAGAGCCCTCACCTCACAGGGTCACAAGGTAGCTGTGGTTGATTCAACATGCTATGCTCATCCTAGCATGGCTAGAACATACTATGCGCTCAAAACACATTTGCCCTTCAGAAGAAAGAAGCTGTCCTTAAGACAAAGAGAGTTTGTGCCGGTCATTTTGGGGCAATCCAATTGTCCACTTTGTCCACAATGAGGTACAGAAGTCATGAACGAAGTCCAGCTTCGGGCACTCATGTTGCGCCTACCAGCTAAGGGACCCACAGCAAATACTAAGCTTCTCAAATCCTCAGTTTCCTCAGCTCTAAAATGGGGATAACGGTCTGCTGTATGTGTCCTGCAGAGGATAAAGTGAGACCACACAAGGGAAGCTCATTGTATCTGTAGGGTGCTATAGAAATATAGGTTATTATTAAATTCAAGATGGCTGCAGTCCAAACTCAGAGGAAACGATTAAAAAAATACCCCCTTCCAAGTCAAAGAAATTTAAGAGTGACAGATTGATTTGTCAGCCAAGCCACAGACTTGTCTCAGGATTAAAAGTCAAAGCCGCCAGCTCTGTCACAAACAACTGCCATCATCACATTACCGCAGAGCAAATGGGGTCCAAAGGGGTGCAAGCGGCTCAGCCTTTCTGTTTTTATGCCAAGCTTACTAAAGTCTTCCCAAATAAATTTTCCTCTGGGTAACCCAAGGAGGTTTGTTTATTTTAAGAAATGAGAAACAATTTATGTGACACCTGAGATTCAGAATTAGAGCTCTGAAGCTATGAAAGTCAGCGTTACCCCATATAGGAACTGTTTAAAAAGTTGAAAAGTGATCAGACTTCAACTAGAAAGAGATAAGAATGAAGCTGATCTGGATAGGACTAAGGCAATCAGAACACAGGGTAAAGAATGATATCATCCATATTTTAAAACTTCAGCATCTGAATGAGGCCAAAAGGAGAGATGTTTATTTGGTGCAAAATTTATATTTGGGGTAGCACATTACATAATTTAACTTGTATGGTCAGTTTAGTTGAACACCAGCAGCATGTGGAATTTTGTTGGTTTGTCCAGGTCGTGTGATGCCCCAATATATCTCAGAGTAATATGGGCAGTGAATAAAGAAGTATTTGCAAAGTCCCCTTGGGGGACTGGGGAGGAAGAGGAAATGCTCAACTTCCCCATTCGGAGAATCCCTGATATTCTCGCAAGCAGTGGGGCCAATCAAATCAATAGGCTGAGCCCTCAATCTTGGGGTTCACCCTTATGAAACTTATTCCTGCAGAGGATAGACTAAGCTACTTAAAATTATCCCTAAGAATCATCTCCAGAGAACCTCTTTTGATGCTCTGATATGGCCTCTTCCTCTAAGCCAACTCAGCAGGTTAACTAACTGCCCTATCCCAACGTGGGACATGACTCCCAGAGATGTAAATCTCTCTGGCAACATAGGACAGAACTCCTGGGATTCACTGGGACCTGGCATCATGGGATTGAAAAAGCCTTCTTGACCAAAAGGGGGAGGAAAGAAATGAGACAAAAGAAAGTTTCAGTGGCTGAGAGATTTCAAACAGAGTTGAGAGGTTACCCTGGAGGTTATTCGTATGCATTATATAGATATCCCTTTTTAGCATATTGTGTATTGGAGTGGCTGGAAGGAAGCACCTGAAATTGTTGAGCTGTGTTCCAGTAGCCTTGATTCTTGAAGACGATTGTATAATGATGTAACTTTTACAATGTAACTGTGTGATTGTGAAAACCTTGTGGCTGATGCTCCTTTTATCCAAGGTATGGACAGATGAGTCAAAAAACATTGACAAAAAATAAATAAATAATACGAGAGATAAGCGGTAAAATAAATTCAGTAGATTGAAATACTACTGGTCAATGAAATGGAGGGGTAAGAGGTATGGGATACATGAGTTTCTTCTTTGTATTCCTTATTCTGGCGTGACGCAAATGTTTTAAAAATGATCATGGTGATGAATACATAACTATGGGATGATATTGTAAGCCACTGATTGTACAATATGTATGGAATGCATGTGTATAAAGATTTCTCAATAAAAATATTTTTTTAAAAAGGCATATTAATACTTCTAGGGTATCCTTACCAAAAATGTACTACTTCATCTGATCCAGTCATTCTCAACTGGGGATGATTGTGTCCACAAAAGGACATTTGGCAATTTGGAGACATTTTTGAATGCCATGACTTGGGACAATGGTGGGGGGGGGGTTGTAGTTTGAGGGGACTGGGGTCCAGGGGGAGGGGAGGGTGTGCTAAGGACATTGAGTGTAAGACCAGGGATGCTGCTAATTGATGCACAGGACAGCCTCCCACAACGCAAAATTATCTGGTCCAAAATGTCAACAGTAGTGATCTTCAAAGAAAAAACAGCAGACAAACCCAAAATATACAAAATAACTAACCAATACCCTTCAAAAACTTCAAGGTCAGAAAAGATAAGGAACTTTTATAGCTTAGAAGAGATCAAGAAATCATATCACTAATGTAATGTAGAATCCTAGATCAGATTCTAGAAAGCAAAAGGATATAACTGGAAAAAAAAAACAATGGAATTTGAATAAAGTCTGTGATTTAGTTAATAGCATTGAAACAGTGTTTATTTCCTGGTTTGGCACTTGATGTTAATGATTGGGGAATCTGGGTGAAGGGTATACAGGAATTCTCCATACTATGATTGCTATTTTTCTGTCTTTCTGTAAGTTATTTCAAAATAAAAAAGTGAAAGAAAAAAAAATGAGAAGCAACCATATAGTTCAGAAAGATCTTGCTGGCTCTGTCCAGCCAAGACACCCACCTGAATTCACAAAACTTTACTTGAAAAATTTCATGGCTGCGGTGGTTTTTTTGAGGGGTTACTTTGCACATTATGGCAATTAACCCTTTTTCAACAGATCATTACATGGTTTCTGAAAAGCATAAAAAAGACATTTCATGGAGGGCAAAGGGTTTAAACATGGCATGTTGCAGGAATAATGCTTGCCACACACAAATTGACTCCTGCTACTGGGTCCTTTGAGTATGGAATCAATTTAAGGGCTTATTTAGGAGCAATGGGGAGCTTTTCCATTTTGAGGAAGACCCTAGGTTAACTTTGAGCCTGGGAAAAGAAGGGAAAGGAGTTTATTTCCTTCATTGCTATACTTTTTTTCTAGATGCTTTCTTTCTCTCAACCCTGGGGAGGTGAAGCCAGGTCTTTAGCTGCTTTGTTTTATCTCACAAATAATTTATGTGGCTACCCTTGCAAACAAAACCCAAGACTTTAAGAACTGCCATCTACTTAGATTAATGGTTTACCATCCATTATAGCTACAGATGCTAAGAGGACCACTGTTCCGATAAAAAAACAAAAACAAAAACAAAGTTGTTGTCACCCAAAGCATCAAGTATATACCATCCTTACCATATTAATATGTCTCACAGATAACCAAGAAAAGAACAGACACTCCAATAGGAGAATGTGCAAAGGACATGAACAGGCAATTCAAAAACTGAACAAGAGTAGCAGTAATGAAGACACGTGCCACCTCACTAGCAATGAAAGGGACAGAAACAAAATTCAAATACGATTCTTCAAGTTGCAAAATTTGTAAAGATTAGAAAGTATGATTATGCTCAGTGATGACAAAAGTGTGGGGAAAAGGGTATCTTCCAATTCTAATAATGGAACAGTGAACTGAAATAACTTTTCTGGTAGACAATTTGGCACGTGCCTTGAAGAGGCACACATCCTTTTGATCAGGGTAACTCCATTTTTAGGAGTTTATTAATAGAAAATAAACATACGTACAGACAAAAATGACCAGGCAAACTTGTTCCAACAAAGGTTGGAAACTGTTTCTATTGAAGGACCAGATAATATATATCTTAGGCTTTGTGGGCCAGGTCCCGTCACGACTGCTCAGCATTGCCACTGAAGTGAACAAGCAGCCATCGATAATTTGCAAACAGACGGACATGGCTGTGTCCCAATAAAATTTTATTTACAAAGGCAGGGGGTAAATTACTCGGACATATGAAAAATTGCAATATAGACTGTAAGCTGTATACCAAAGTTAAAATTCTTCAACTTGATAACTACATTTAAGGTAGATACATAAGTGAATATCCTTGTTTTTAGAAAACTGTACATGGCAATATTAAGTGTTCAAGGAGCATGAAATATATAAACTACACTCAAGTGTTCAGAAAATGGACTGACAGACAAACAGATTCAGAGACAGATTGATTGATTGATGGCTAGATGAAATGTTATGGTAAATGCGGCAAAATGTTAGAATTGGTAGATCTGGGGGGACAGCAATATGCTGGATTTCTCTGAATAGAATCTGTATTATTTTTGTAACTGCCCCAAAACTTTGAAAGTATTTCCAAATAAAAAGTTTAAAATTAAAAAACAACAACAACAAGAGCAGTCAGTGGTCCGGATTTGACCACAGACTCTAGTTTTCCAACCTCTACAGCACAATTTATAATAAAAAAATAGAATCACATAAATCACAAAAAAATAGAATCACATAAATGTCTGGCAATATGGAAATGGTAAAATATTTTATGCAGCTATTACAACTTTTTTCTGTCTTAGTGATATGGGAAAATGCTCATGTGAAAAAAATGTCAGGCTACAAATGTATCCTAAATTTGCAAAGGAAAGAAAATGTGAGCATGGAAAAAAGATTAGAAAGAAATACATTAAAATTTTAACAGTGATAGTGGTTTTAATTTTCTTTTTCATACTTCTCAGGAACCATTGTCTATAATATATATATGTGTTTTATTCTTAAAACAAAAAAAAATGTTAAAAATGATGGACATGGGCTTCTGGTGTGAGCATGATTTTATAAGTGAACATTCTGCCCTTCTCCTCGTGGAAACTGTCCAAAGATGAGAACAAAGGAAAAACCCTGCCATCTTCCATTTTCAGCAAAACCATAAGACAAACACCAAATTTTGTAAGGTATTCAAAAAGTAAATAAATTTTCTCTGGAAACACGCAGGAGGAAGTATAGAGCAGAGAAGGAAGGACTGTCTAGAGATATTGGATTTCATAAAGCCTTAAAAATAATGCACTTCCAGAGGGTGGGGGATATTCCTACAGGGTACAGCCATCATCCACAAAAAAAAAGGGTTCATAAAAGGGAGTGAGCTGGGCAGCAGACAGGGCTGGATCCAGATTTTGTGGTTCTGAAGCATATACAATTTGGGGGTCATTTTGTATGATAAAGAATAAAAATAACAAATACAAAATTAAGTATAAGTAAGCATTTATTTAGAATGAGCAAATAAGTTGCAATAAGAGCAAATATTTCAACTGATGAATTCTACACACACCACCAAAATCCAGACAAACCATATATTTCTAATAACTAAAGGCTTGATCCAGTTCTAGAAAATCCCACCTCTAGAATGCCTTTTTTCTTTCACTTTTGGTCACCTCCTCATAGGTCAATAATTTTTGATCTGAAAGAATTAAGGGACCATCATGTCCTCTAGATTTTCTGAGGAAATTTCTAGTAGACAAACATAACTGAGAGATTACTAGAAAAACAATGGCAATAGGACTGGTCGGGAGCTTTGAATATGCTTAACTGTAAATCTAAGACTACAACAAATTTGGGTATAAATGTTAGTAAAGGGAAGATGAACTAAAGCGAAGCAAAATGACAGCAGATACTAATAAGTTAGAAAATAGAAAATAGTAGAATAAATATAATTAAAAACTTTTTTTGTGGGAAAAAGTTAACCTGCAAGCTTACTTAATCAGGAAAAAGGAAAGATATAAATACAATTTGGGGCTCTAAATTTCTTTATAGAGAAAGAAATGTTTAGAGGAAATAACCATAAATTTTAAGCAAACTAAAAGAATCACAAAAGACTACTTTGCTAAACTCTATAAAAATACATTTGAAAACCTAGGTGAATGCACAATTTCTGAAGAAAATATGATTTACATAAACTGACTTCAGAAGAAAGAGAAACTCTAAATAGACCAATTTCCATGGGAGGAAAAGTGAACAAAGTTTGACATGGTCTTCTCCCCTAAAATGTACCAAATCGATCGAACTTCATAAAGCAGATAATCCCTTTATTTTTCAAACTATTCTAGAATGTAGAAATAGAATGAAACTTCTAAATTTTCTGATGTATACAGTAGTCTTCTGTGATTCCTTTAGTTGTATACAATATCAATATACAATATGTATACAATATCAAAATGCAACAAAGATTTCAAAAATAAGGCCACAGACTATCTCTTATGACTATTTCTCACAAAAATCTTGAATAAAACATTAGCAAAAAGAATCCAGCTCATTAAAAGAACAACACATCCTAATCAAATGGAGTTTATTCCAGGAATAGAAGGATAGTTTTAATAACAGGAGACACATGAATATAATCTCCCATATTAATAAATTTAAGAAGGAAAAGCGTAATTCAACATCTGTTCTTGGTAAAAACATTCAATGATATAAGAATGTTTCCCTGACACGATAATAAGAACTCTGTCTCTGCCCAAGAGCTTGCATCATGCTTAATAAATACAATAGGCATTTTAACCAAAGTTGTGAACATTACAAGAATTTAACTCTTATTTAAATTTGTACTAGTAGTACTAGCTTATACGATTAGATAAGAAAAAGAAGCTAGGGTTAAAAAATTGCTTAGGAGGAAGTAAAATTATCACTATTTGTAGGTAACATATACCTCAAACATGCAAGAGGAAAAATATGAATAAATACTGAAATAATAAAACAATTCAGGAAGGCAGTAAAGTGCAAAAATTATACGGAGTTCAGTAACTTTCATATTTATAAATAACCAGATAGAAGATAATGGATGAAAATATCTCATATACAACAGTCATAAAAGTAATAAAATACAAAAGAAATAAATTTAAGAATTGTGAAAGTTACTTATGAAAATGTTTAAAATATCTCTGAAGATCTCCGAAGAACATTTGATTAAATAGAAAGTTGTACCATTGTTCTTGGATAAGAAGACTAAACATCATAAAGTTATTGCATGTATTTAACATAAATGTAATAAAAGCATTGACACTCTTTCCCCCTGTAGAACTAGACAAAGGTATCTGTGCAGGATTCTCTGCTGGGCACCATGAGGACTGCAAGCGTAAGTCAAACAATACATGTTCTGTACCTCATCGCTTTGGGCCTCATATTCTGGCTGACAGTTTCTTGTAGAATACAACTAGCAAGACCCTCACAAAATCTACTATATATACTGAGACTCAGAAATTTTAACTGGTTTTAGCAGCAAGGAGGTTACTGCTGACCTTCAAGAAAGCAATTTCCAAAGGGTAGTGGGGGTTAAAACCTAATTTGCAGGCAGGTGACAGAGAAGCAGAGAAGCTGTTAGTAAAAGCCACTCCTTCCAGTGCCACAGGAAAGAAACAGAACTGTCTATGATGAGCTGATCTGATGCAAAAAAGCCCATTTCCTTCTCTAAACAGATAAATATGTGGAATAAATTAAAGGAAAAAAAATCCCACATAGCCAAATTCAGAATAAGAAAGGAAAACCCCCAGTGTCAGAAATAAAGAGGAAATGCAAAGTCACGATGGTGTGCTGGCGTAAAGCTGAAGGCTTACAGTGCACCAGACCTTAATGAACCCTGCTGGGGTTCTAATGCAACTTGGGGTCCACAATTAGACTGTAGCTTTCCCTCTTCCATTTCTCCCAATGCCAAAATAAAACTGGATCTGAGAACTTTACTTTGGATAAAGTTGGAAGCTGGGAAAAACAGTTTTTTTCTTGTGAGTTGGGGATTCTGCCCAGTTGGTGTCTCCAAAAACTGAGAAGTTAATACAAAACCTACTTAAACACTGGGAAATCTGTAGAATCCTCAAAGACACGATCAAGATGTTCCCATAGGTACTGCTCTTGAAACCAAGGCCAGTGGGCTCTTAAGTCAAAGACTCCTGCTGAACTAGTTCACAATCCAAAATTGCAAAGCATGGGAGAAGGAACCCACCATGGGCCAGCATCACCACTCCCAGCAAAGGAATTCATATCCAGGAACTACAGATATGAGACCATTCTGAAAGAGACTTTCAAAAACTATCTCTAGGGCCGTGCGACGGTGGCTCAGCAGGCAGAGCTCTTGCCTGCCATACTGGAGACCCAGGTTCGGTTCCCGGTCCCTACCCTTACAAAAAGCAAAAACATAAAACAAAAAAACCCCAACTATCTCTAAAATGTTGATAGAGATAGCGGAAGAAATGGAGTAAAACAAAAACCAGCCAAGAATCTTGGCACTGGGGAAGGAGACAACTGGTTCCAATGAAGGCTTTGGTAAGATGAGTAACACCTGCATGCCACAGGCAAAAATGGAAATGCAGAAAGTAAAAGGGGGAATGAACAGTTATTGAGAGTTAATTATGAACCAGGCCCTATACTAAAATGTAACTCTTTCATTTAACTCACACAACAACTGCAATGTAAATGAGCGAGTTACATTTTACCCGGTTTATAAGTGGGCCTTGGAGATTTTATGACTTTTCTAAAGTCACACGACTAAGTTGTGGCACTGAAACTGGAACCCCAAACCAGTAAAGAGGCAGAAACTACAGCTGCAAAAGAAAAAAAATACGTAAAACTACGTGCTTAATATCACCACAGAGGCAGGGAGAATGAAAGAAAGTTTGATTTTAAAGGAAGAGGGATACCATGCAAGCTCTATGAGAAAGGAAAATATTTTGAGATGGAGGGGAGGGTGCTCAAGGCTAAATATACTGTGATATATAATACTACTAATGTCCCCAAACTGAAATTACCTCTCATTCATGCAATTATTTTAGCAGGAGAGGAAAAAATGATCCCACTTCCATTTGTTCAGCATTTATTTTCTAAAAAAGTATATTAGTCACAAGTAATTACCATGACAGGGGAGCCATTCCTGGTTAGAAAAGTTTTTAATCATGAAGTGGTATTTGCGATGTAATCATTTCCACAGCCCAGAACATGAACTTGTCACTGAGCTATGGTAGTGATGGAGTTCAACCACAAGAAAGATGGAAAGCATGGCTGATACCCATGGTCACACATTTTATAGAAATAACGTTAAAATACATATTAATGAAGATTTGCGCATCCAGGAGAGGCACTTGAAGTAGGAAGCACAGTTTATTCTCATGTTTGCTCCTTAAGATGTGTCACCTTGAGCAAGTTACCTGGGCTGAGGTCTCCCCTTCTGCAGAAAGCTGGAAGAGTCTATCATCTCCAGAACACTTCTGCCCCCCAAATTCCACTTGACTCTGGCCTCCTTCTGCCCAGTGAGGTTGGTAACATCAAATGCTCTGGAGGCAATGCTGAACTCAGTTTTCCCTTAATGATCTCAAAATATTTTAAAGCAGAATTTGCAATAGGTTCCTCTTCTACCACGGAACAACAAAACTTTTGAGCTCAAAATAGCCAATGACGGTAAACTGCAACTCTACCGAGGAAGAAAAATGAACCACAGAAAAAAATCCTTGGAGGGTTTCTGATATCACTTTCTCAGCTTAGAGACCAGGGTCTGAGGTCTGGAGATGGAGAATGATCTGATTCCTTGCCTGGGGTTCTATACCACACCGATGATAATGAGGTCAACTGAATAATGACCGAAACACACACATGCAGAAGTTGAGCCAATGAGGCTGAGAAAAATATCAACACTAATGAGGACAGAAGAAGTGGCTGGGACACTCAGTCACCAAACACCCTTGCTCAGCTTTTCTTCCAAATCTGGAAACACAACCTTCTAGAGGAGTTGGGAAAAGGCGAATGGAGAAAAGGCGTATTTGAAGACACACATTGGTTGAAATGTTTGCTGAAGGTCAAAAGCTAGTCAGCAATGGTGAGGAGGAGAGGGACCTCCTACCAGAGGTTTGCTTCTGAGAGCATGGGACTTCACATCAACCAGAATGCAGATTCAATCAGGTTGGGACTGCACCCTTCTGCAAGAAGCCATGACCTCTGCTAAATTCAAACACTTCCAAGTGCCTCAGAAGGAGAAGCTTGAGTCCAGGTTTTGCTCCTTTCCCAGGCCTCTGCCTGTAGGGTCCTGGACAGGTCACTTTAAGACTCAGAATTTCAGTGTCCTGAACCTGCAATTCGAGGGTATAATTCGCAGCTGTATCAACCTCACAGAATTAAGAGAAGGGTTCATTAGATAAAAGGTGAGCATCAGGGGTGGTGAGGAGGAGGATTTTGATTTCAGTGATGTTACCTTTGACACTTGTCTGGAGCTGGGGTGAAGAGCTCTGCCCTGGGTAAGACTGACCTGTTTTCAAAGCCGGGCACGCCGGGTGAACTTTAGCAAAATAGATAATCTTTCCGAAGCTCAGTTTCCACAAATTTAAACTTGAAATAATAGTAACATCTATCTCATGCGTAAAACTATTTCAGGAGAGAACCACGGGCAGTTTATTCTTCTGACCTTACTCATGGAAACAACTGGGCCTTTCTGAAAGCTAACTGAGAAAAGTAGAACAATTCTTTGTGGATGTTCTTCATGATTAAACTATGCCAGTGGAGTCAGAAAACCCAGATAGAAGCCCCCTGATGGTCAGAGCAGTAGGCCTTTTGTAAAAAAATATTCCTAAATGTTTCCTCTTGGGGCTATCTTCCTGCTTCCAGCTCACTCTCACATCCTGATAAAGTTCAGGTTCCGAGAAAAGCTGCTGATGGGCCCAAAGTTAAATACACATCATTCTACCTTATCAGAAAACCCCTTTATTGTTTACAAAGCACCTTCTCATTTGTTGCTTACAACCCTACAGTGTAGGTAGGACCGGTGCATCCGCCATTCTCCAGAAGAAGGAAACAGAGGCTATGTAAGCTCGAGTGACTTTGCTAAGTAAATTGCCAACCGTTTTAGCTTGAAAGCTGCTGGAATGCGATATACCTAACAGAAAAGGGAAATTATATTAAGTTGCAAGTTTACAGTTCTAAGCCATAAAAATGTCCAAATTAAGGCACGGCTATGAACATGTCCAATCTAAGGCATCCAGGGAAAGACACCTTGGTTCAAGAAGGCCGATGACATTCAGGGTTTCTCTCTCAGCTGGAAAGGCACATGGCGAGATTTGCAAGCTTTCTCTTCAATGGCTTCCCTGGGGGCTCTGTCCATTCTGTTGGCTCTGTAGGTTCTGGTGCTCTCGTGGCTCTAAAGCTTTTTCCAAAATTGTTCCCTCTTAAATGGCTCCATTAAGCTACCCCACCTTGAATGAGTGGAGATACGTTTCCATGAAAACCATCTAATCAAAAGTTACCACCCACAATTAGGTGGGTCACATCTTCATGGAAACAATCAAAAAGTTCCCACCCAGGAACACTGAATGAGGATTAAAGGACACGTTTTTTTCTGGGGTCCACAACAGATTCAAACTGGTACACCAACCGAGCTCTCTTTTCACCACACAGCACTGCCTCTCAACCCACGTGACCAAGATGAAGAATTTCACTCTCCCTGAGACAGACCATCCAATCAAAAACCAACGCTTATACGACCCAGCAATTCTGTTCCTGGATATATACCCTTAAGAATCAAAAACAGGTGTTTGAACAAAGATGTGTACACAAATGTTCATAGGAACACTATTCACAATGGCCAAAAGGTGGAAATAACCCAAGTGCTCGCTGATAGATGATGGGTATGCCAAATGTGAAATATCCATACATGATATATACGATGGAATGCTATGTAGTTGGAAAAAGGAATGAAGTTCTGATATACGGGGACAACACGGGTGAACTGTGAAGGCATCATGCTGAGTGAAACATGCCAATCACAAAAGGTCACACATTGTACTATGCCATATTTATGAAATATCCAGAGTTGGCAAATCCTTACAGACAGAAACAAACTAGTAGTTTCCAGAAGCGAAGAGGAGGGGAATGGCGAGTGACTATCTAAAAGGTATGGGGTTTCCTTCTGGGGTGATGAGAATGTCCTGGAACTAGGTGGTGGTGATGGCCACACAACATTGTGAATGCAGTGAGTGGGAAATTTTGTTACGTGTATTTTACCACAAACACAAACATAAGACAAGCAACCCAATGGAAAAATTAGCCAATATTAGGAACAGGCAGTTTCTGAAAAGACTCAATCTCTCTCTATTAAAGAAATGCGAATGAAAACAATTAAAAAGCCCCAACTATGCTTCTATAAAAGCAATTTTCTTTTACCCATTATGATACCAACATGGGCATATTAAAGTTCAAGTAAGATATAAACCATACATTTACATATACTCACACATAAAAAGACTGAGGGAAGCTTAAAAAAGACTCAAAAAGAATTGAGATATTTGACACCGAGTCATCAGTTTGAGAGGCTCAAGCCTGCAATGAGCCCAGCTTGTTCTGTAACTGTCTCCTTACTGTCCCTGAATGGTTCTTTTATAGCTTTTTAACATTCTGTATTCCCAGTAGTTGAAGATACTATTTATTAGTAACCTGGACACCTAATCTCAAGTCTTTCTTTTTTGATGTCTTCATCTAAAATACCTATTTCCCCAGTCTCCCAGGCAGCTTGGGCTGAGCATATTAATCATTCTGGTCAGTGAGATATAAACTGAGCCTTGCTGGGGCGAGGAGGGGTGGCAGTTCTGGGAAAGTTTACTTTTCCACTAAAAGTTATAGTATTACCTTTTCCATCCTTCTGTCTGCCTTGAACTCAAATGTGATGACTGGAGCTGTAGCAGCCATCTGGTGACCACGGGGAAAGGCCAAGAGAATCACAGAGATGATACCATTGTTAAACCACTGAAACAACTTTGGTTTCTGCCCACCTCTAGACCTTTTGTTATAAGAGAAAAGCAAACCCTTACTGGTTTAAGCCACTGTATGTTGGATACTATTACTTGCAGCCAAACACATTACTAAATGATACAGCCATCATCTGTGGCCCTTTTGTGATCCAAGTACAGTCAGAAGGATCAGGGATTATTTTCTTATCCCATGTTTTCTAAATTGGCCCTACATGTTGATGTTGGGCTTTGGGAAGGCCACTCATGATTCTGGGCAGCTTTTCTGGTGTTAAAGCTAGAAGTGCCTTGACCAGGTTGAACTTTTGAAGAAATACACTATGAATCTCCGCCTTCTCACTGTTCACTTAGGGGAGTTTACCCAAAATATTCATTCATTAGAAACTAGAAAGGGTTCTTATAACTTTCTACTGAATAAATGATTGAATGAACCAAGTAGGAAAAGAATACTCTCATCAACAGATACAAAGGTTTGACTGCCTCACCCAGTTTGAACATTGTTCCTTTCTTTCTTTCTTCCTTCCTTTCATTTATTTATTTTTGGATAATGAAATAACTCAATGAACTAATGATAAAGGATAAAAACAGAGGCTAAAGAAGCTGGGAAAGAACAAACAGGTAGGGAAGGAGAGAAGAAAGTGGAACAGTAAAAGTTACAGACGATGGGTAAAGGAAAGAAGCTTCTGTCTTTGCCATCTGAGCTGTGTGTATCAGAGAAAGTCATTTTCTGTTGTCACCGGCCTTTGTAGTTCAATGAATGTCCTTAGGCACTTAGAAAAATCTTTGCTGTGTTGTGAAAGAATTTATCTATTTGTATTTTCAAACTTTCATGTCTATTTTAAAAATTTCATCTTTCCAGTAATTCTCAAGGTTTTATAGTCACATGAAGGAATAACTCACAGTTATAAATAGACTTAGAAATACTAAGCAGTATCTGTCAGTACTTTCCTTATATAAAAGGTATTCCAAAGTTATCAGATTGCCTTATCCTGGATATTTGGGAATTAAGAGGGGCTTCTTATTTCATAAAGTCTAAATATTAAAAGCCAAAATGTGTCATTGTTTAGAGTTTTCTTCTATCTAATATCTTCCCTCCCTCATTCCTTCCCCTTTCTCTTTGGCCTTTTACCTCTCCCCAAGATAATCTTGCAAATATCAGTCAAAAAACATTCTTGGGCAACTGTTTGGTTTTACAAGTCTAATAAGGGCAGTCTGGCCATATTTATAAGCATTAAAATTTTATACGTCTTTTGACCTTTGACCAACTTTCACTTCCATGAATTTATCCTAAAGAGGTAATAAATCAGGTGTGCAAATCATAGGCGTAAGAGTGTTTATGGAGAGGGATGGGTTTCCCAAGGAGGGGTATGGGCATGGCGGCTGCACACCGGCAGCATGGCTGTGACTGAGCGTGCCGGGCTTTGAATGAGCAGCGCTGGGACTGAACGAGATGAGGGCAAGCTTGGGGAAGCCACCGCGGCAGCCTCTGCCCAGCGGGCACAGAGCGGGACAGGGAGAGGCAGGTGTCGTTTAGATATGGTTATCTAAAGTTCGTACTTGCCCAGCAACAGTGTTTTCATTCCTAAAGAGCTTAACATGCAGATCTGGCAGAGAATGGGAATTAAGTGGAGAACAAATGATTTTGCCAACTTCGGTTGATTATTCATCAGTTCTTAAGCAGACAGATGTTGAAGAGTGGACTTTCTGGCACGAAGATGCACCCACAAGCGTACAGATCGAAGGAAGGAATGGGAACGTGGCAACACAACAAAATGCTCTGGAACAGCTGGCACCTGGCCATTTTAAGGACATGACACCAACCATAAGGGAGACTCAGAAAATCGTTATTGCGAGAACCATTAGATTTTGGTATCCCATGTGGTAGCACAGGTTTCTCGAGTAGATTAGTAGCTATGCGAGATATGCTTTTTATGCATCAATCTCCTGAATTAGGTGACTTACATACATGACAAGAAAATACCAATGCATGGGAAGAAGGAGATGCAGCCTGGCAAGCAGAAGAAGCTCTGAGGCAGCAGAAAACAGCAGAGGGAGAAAGGAGAGCGGAAGGACAACAAATGAAGAAAATGGAAAAGGAAGCCGGCGGCTAATAAAGAAGGGACAAGACAAAATTGGTGTGAAACTTTCACAACAAATGATCTTCAGAGGTCATAGTGCCAGTAGGAGAAATCTGAGCTGCAGAACCCAAGCAACTTTTGTGTGGATTTAAGAGTGTTTTCAGAAAACAAACATGATGCTAGATTTTAATACATTCATCAGGTCATCCAGGACACAAGGATTCTTCCAAATTACTTTGAACTTCCAATGGTTGAAACTTAAAAAAAAAAAAAAAAGACATGATGCAATATTTTATTCAACATGCTCCAAATATGAGACAGTTGATTGCTGGAGAGAAATAATTATAAGTGGAATATACCAGTCCCTCTTCAAGCTACTGTTTCTAGCTGAATAAATGGACGTAAATAATTTTATGGTGGAAAAGAACTCTGCTATTATGCTTTCCTTCAATGTGCATAGTGATAAAATAACTGTAAATAAAGTGTTCGTGGAGATGTTTACACTAATGAAAAATTGTAGATAACCTGTGGTAGATTAGTGTTCAGAAACATTTGCTTCTTCATCATGTCCTCTCCATGGGACCAGTGTACTTCCCACCCTCTGAACGTAGTAACTCCCACACGAGTTACTAAACCAATAGAATAAGTGTGACCTAGATGCAACCCAAGACTTGAAAAGCACTCATGCAAATGGGCTTGTGCTCTTGTGCTTCTGCCATCACCACGAAAAAACATGCACACACTAGCTGGCATTACTATAAGATCCTAGGACAGGGATGAGAGACTCCCGAAATAGGGCCACCCCATTTGCCTCAGCCTGCATCAGTGCCAAACCAGCTGTGCCAGTTTGAATCTGTTGTGTACCCCAGAAAGGTCATGTCCTTTAATGCTCATTCAATATTGCTGGGTGGAAGCCTTTTGATTGTTTCCATGGAGATGTGACCCACCCAATTGTGGGTGTAACTTTTGATTAGATGGTTTCCAAGGAGATGTGTCTCCACCCATTCAAGGTGGGGATGCTTAATGGAGCCCTTTAAGAGGGAACCATTTCAGAAAAAGCTGGAGAGCTAACCGAACGGACAGAGCCCTGGCGAAGCTGTTGAAGAGAAAGCTAGCAGATCTCATCAAGTACCTTTCCAGCTGAGAGAGAAACCCTGAACAGCATCGGCCTTCTTGAACCAAGGTATCTCTCCCTGGATGCCTTAGATTAGACACTCTTATAGCCTTGCCTTAATCTGGACATCTTTATGGCCTTAGAACGGTAAACTTACAACTTAATAAATTCCCCTTTTTAAAAGTCATTCTGTTTCAGGTATATAGAATTCTGGCAGCTAGCAAACTAGAACACCAGCCATTCTGCAAACTCACAAGTCAGAAATAAGTACTTGCTTCTGTATGCCACTGAGATTTAAAATGGTTATTTGTTATGCAGAATTCTTATGGCAAAAGTTTACTGATATACAACCTGAATGTCAAAAAATGGGGAATTTAATAAATTGTGGTACATATAATTAGATACATACATAAATAGTCATTAGTAATAATGGTAGTGGTCTATATATAGAGACATGGGAAAATTCTAAAATATATTGTTAAGAAAAAAGCGCATTATACCATGCTTGTACAGTATGCATTCATTCTTACATAAAATGCGTATGTACATATGTGTTTATATGCACCAGAAAAAGTCTGGAAGGAAATACACCAAATGTTAACCAAAGTTCTCTCTGAGTAGTGAGACTATAAATATTTTCACTTCCTTTTTTGCGAACATCTGTACTTTTCACATTTAAAAAAATATGCTTATAGTAATTTTAAGTCAGGATGAAAACAATAAAGCTATTTTATTTCAAAAAACAAAACTTGTATTGGATCCTGATTGTATTTTGTCAGGTGTTATTGGCTTTCAACAAACACTTTTTTTCTTCTTCTATAGAAGTTACAATCCAGTAACTACAGGCTAAAAGCATGCTTCAAAATTTAAACCAAACCCCTGTCAACATACAAAAACAGTCCAGCCTGTTTCTACCTTTCAGATTTTGGGTAGCATATCTGTGAATAAGTTCCCATACAGCTTTCCAAAGGTAAAGTGAACCTTCTCTCTTGTCTCAGGTACTTGACAGTTTGGCACTTGCTCTATTTAAAACCCCAAATCCATAAGCAATGATTAGGAAACTGCAGACTCTAATAAAAAGAATTTCATTAGTGTCAGAGAAGGAGAAAGCTTGCTCAATTAAAAGGACTAAGTCTTGGTAACAGAAGCAGAAGCTGTGAAAACAGTAACATG
>PVIY010006845.1:26727-85244 GCA_004026745.1 Myrmecophaga tridactyla
CCGCGGGTGTTTCTGTTATCCTAGACACCCACTGAACTACAGGGGTGGAGGGTGTTTCGGGGTGGGGGGGTGGGGGGCCTGCTGCTCTCTGGTGTTAAGGATTATAGCTGTTTCAGTTACAGGACATGAAGCAGACCAGTGGTTTCAGGAAATATTAAAGATCTGTTCGCTTGCAGAAAAGTGACAGAAACTTTCATCTCCATTACCCAGCAAACAATCCCTTGTTCTAATGGTCCATTAGGGAAGCACAGGGAGGGACAGGTTCTCAAAACACTTTGCCATGCCGCCCGGTGTCTGCAAATACTGGTTCATGTCCCTTATGATCATGCATTTGGTTGCCAAGTACCTCCCACTGTCAGAAAACAGTTCCCAATACTTTGTTTTGTTGCATGCTAACGCAATTACAGTGAGTGTGCATGTTTTAAGGTACTAAAAAGTGGTGTGCTACCTTGAATTTTGTTTGCTATCAACAACTAAAATTCTACCTGCCTACAATTGAAATCTCTCAAATTGAAATTCAAGATCTAAATCTCTTTTCCCTACGCTGCATTATTTTATAACTTAGATTACTAAAAACATAACTTATACTTCAGTTTATTAAAAATGGTCCGTCTTTGATTTTGTTAATATTTAATAAATCTTTTGGGTAGTCTGCCAAATCACATCTGTAAAAAGTTACATCTTTCTTAATAAATATATTCCTACAGATACTGTACGTCTGTGTTCATTTATAAAAAATAGGAGAGAATATATTTCTTTGTATTTTATATCCCACCCATACTGGTTAAGTTCATGTGTCAACTCGGCTAGGTTATGTACGTAGTTGTTTGGTCAAGCAAGCACTGGCTTGACTGTTATCATGGGGATATTTCATTGATTTAAATCCTAGTCAGTTGATTGCATCTTTGGATGATTACATCAACAATCAACAAACCTTCAGCGATGAGGGAAGTCTCATGCAATCCAATGAAGACCTTCAAGGCAGAACTGATGATTTTAGCAGGCAGAAAGAAGACTCTCTGTTTCTACCTCAGCCAGCCAGCTT
Source organism: Myrmecophaga tridactyla (assembly GCA_004026745.1). Classification (NCBI taxonomy): domain Eukaryota; kingdom Metazoa; phylum Chordata; class Mammalia; order Pilosa; family Myrmecophagidae; genus Myrmecophaga; species Myrmecophaga tridactyla. The sequence goes on from PVIY010006845.1 coordinate 27,773, forward strand.
CTCATGCGGAATTCATGGAAACCTTCATCAGAGTTCCCATCTTGCAATCTGCCCCACGGAATTTGGACATGCCAAGCCTCTGGGTTGTATAAGCCAATTCTTATAATAAATCTCATAATATTCACACACGCCCAGAAAGACATATACTCCAACACACTCGCAAACACACATGCTGTCAGTTTTGTTTACCTGGAGAACCCTGAATAATATATCACTTTAAAGTAGGCTTAAATAAATGTAGGTAGTATTGCAAGGTGAGTGTACATGTAAATGAACAGATGGAGACGCAATAAAGCCAGGGGTGGAGTTAGCATATAAAATGCACTTTTGAGCATTCTCCTGTCAAAATGCTGAAGGTGGCTCTGAGTTTTTTCGAATGATCAGTAATGTGAGGCAGCTCCATAGGACTGGAACAGGCCACATGCTCAGGAAAAGGACAGCTAATCCTACTCAGCTAAGCCTGAGGGAGATTTCTTCCGTGGGTCCTCATTAAGAGGCCACTGAAGAATGTGTAATCAGCGTTGCCACTGAAAGCCTTGCACAGCCAGCCAGCAAGAAGTTTTAAGGGCTGTTTCTTACAGCAGTCCTCAAGGCTGGCCCCCCTTCCTTGGGGACCAGGACAATCTGACCTGGCCCACAGCTCTGCTGCCTTGCACGCCATGCAGGGACAGCTGGAGCAAGCAGAATGGTTGCTTGTAACTAAACTTTTTGACTTTTAATTCTGAAATACTTTCAAACTTATGGGACAGTTATGACAATAATACAAACCCCATTCGGGGAGAACTCCAACATACCCCTACCCACCCACCTCCCACTACCATGAGATAAACAGATCCACCAACTTGAACATTTTGTCTTCCTCCCTCCCTTCCTTCCTCTTTCTTTCTCTTTTTCTCCTTCCTTCCTCTTTTTCTCCTTCTTTCCTATCTGTCTATGTATCTATCCATGTATCTATCTATCTAATCTATCTATCCATTCATCCATCTGTCAATACATTTTCTGAACACGAGTTTAGATTGTATGTATCATGCTCCTAGAACACAATACTGTCATGTACCTTTCCTATGCACAAGGATATTCACTTATGTACCCACCGTAAGTGAAGTTATCAAGTTTTAGAAATTTAACAGTGATATTAAGCTTAGAGTCTATATTTCAATTTGTTCATATGTGCCAATAATATCTCTTGGAGTCTTTTCTTCTCCTTAGCTAGATCCCATCCAGGATCATATCTTGCATTTAATTGTCATTGTCTTGGGCCACGGTGGCTCAGCAGGCAGAGTTCTCGCCCGGCCATGCCGGAGACTCAGGTTCAATATCCGGTGCCTGCCCATGCCAAAAAAAAATGGACTCTAGTTGTCATTGTATTTTTAGTTGTTCTTTCTTTCTTTAAAAATTGTGGGAACATACATACTACATAAACTTTCCCATCTCAACTGCTCCCAAGCATACCATTTAATGGGATTAACCATATTCACAACATTATGATACCCTCATAACCTTCCATTATTAAAACTTTCCATCTCCCCAAACTGAAACCCTATGCATACCATTACGTATCAAGTCCCTATTTCCCCTGTCCCTACCCCTAGCAACCTCTACTCTAATTTCTGTCTCTATGAACGTGCCTATTGCCTGTTTCTTTGTAGTTACCATGGAGCTTAGATTTAACATCCCAAATCTATAACCACCTCGTTTGCTTTGATACTAAATTTCAATATTATATACAAACTATGGTCCCCTACCCCTCTGTCCCCTTGCCTTTATGTAATTCTCGTCACAAACTACATGTTTATACATTAAGTACAAAATCACCAATTTATCATTATAAATTATAAATATATGCCTTTCATAACCTATAGGAAGTAAAAAGTAGAGTTACAAATCAAAATCCAATAGTACTGGCATTAATATATATCCACATTGTTCCCCTCAGTGGAAATCTTCATTTCTTCAAGCAGCTTGAACCTACTGTCATTGTCCTTTCCTTTTAACTTCAGAATTCCCTTTAGCATCTTTTGTAGGACTGATCTAGTGGTAACAAACTCCATTGCTTTTCTTTATCTGGGAATGTCTTAATCTTTCCCTTGTTTTTGGAAAACAGTTTTGCCTGGAGTAGAATTCTTAGTTGGCAATTTTTTTCTTTCTGCACTTTAAATATGTCACCCTCCTGCTTTCTTGCCTTCATGGCTTCTGCTGAAAAATCAACACTTTATCTTATTGTGGCTCCCGTGAATATGACACATTGCTTCTTTCTTGTGCTTTCAAAATTCTGTATCTTTGGAATTTGGAAGTTTGATTCTAATATGTGGAGATATGGGTCTATTTGGGTTTATCCTGTTTGGAGTTCACTGAATGCCTTGAGTATATTCATGTCTTTTGTTAAATTTGGGAAGTTTTCAGCCATTATTTCTTTAAATATTCTCTCTTCCCGTTTCTTTTTCCTCCATGTAGGACACCCACAATGCATATATTGGTTTGCTTGATGGTGTCCCACAGGTTCCTTGGTCTCTGTTCCTTTTTCCTCATTCTTTCTGCTCCTCAGACAGAATGATTTCAACTGCCATGTCTTCAAGTTCCTTGATTCTTTTATCTTCCAGCTCCAATCTGCTGTTAAACTCCTTTAGGGAATTTTAAATTTCCATTACTGTGGTCTTCTACTCTGTTTGGTTTCTTATCATAATTTCCATCTCTCTGTTGATATTTTTTAGTGTGCATCCATCATTTTCCCTATTTCCTCCAGTCATTTGTCCATATTTTCCTTTAGCTCTTTGAACATATTTAAGAGCATTTTTAAAAGTCTTTGTTTGGTTGTCCCACATCTCATCCTCCTCACTGATGGTTTCTAATGCTCTCATCTTTTCCTTTACCTTCTCTGATACCTAAAATGGGCTACCACTTCTTGTATCTTTGTATGTTTTCTAGTCTTTTGCTGAAGATCAGACATTTTGATGTTTTAATGTGTTACTACTAGAATTTACACTCTGAGGCATCTATTGCTTAAGGCTGTATCCAGTTAATGTTATAACAGAGCTTTCCTTACATGCCAGGAAATACTCACCCCACCTCCCCCCCACCCAAATCCCCCAAAAAGGAAGACAAACAAACACATTTCCTGGTCTTTGCAGATTGACCTGTGCAGTTGCTCTCCTTCAGGGCTTATGCATACAGCGAGTTTAGAACACAGCCCCAGTCCAAAGCACAGAGGCCTCCCTGATCCTTTCTGCACATGCCTCCTGTCCTGAGCATATGCCTGTGGCCCTGGGAACTTCCTCATTTACATAGGTACAAGTATCTCCTCATTCCTAGGAAACAGTGTCCTTAGGAAACAGTTTCTATATGGTCACAGGCCTTACACTGTATGCCCTACATCCAGCAATCCCTTGCCCCAGGTCACACAACTTGACTATTCTCTCACAGTGTTCTGCAAGAGAGCTCTGTGCACTGCCAACTACATGCAGGGCAAGTTCTGAGATGTTAAGACCCTAAGGCCACCACCAGACAGGTTTGGCCAGACATACAAGCTTCCAGGATGTGCATAGGGATTACCCTGCTTCTTCAGGAACCAGGATGGGGATCCACATTGGAAGCATGGGCTGGTGCTCTGCTGAGACAGTGAGGGGTGGGGGAGGGGCCAGCTAGAGTCTATGAGATCCTGATGCTTTTAAGTAACCTTTTTCTTGATTCAGCCCTGGTCCGTTATTTTAGTCCTTTCATTGTTTTCTAGAGCTTTGAGGAAGATGTTTCTGCCTCTTTTTGCTGGTTTTTCAAAGTTTCTGTCGGGGGATGGAGCTAAAGCATCTTACTCCACCATCTTCGTCAGGGCAGGCTCCCTGTAACTTATTTTTTTTAAGCTGCAGAATCATGTCTTCAAATGAGTGGGAAATACAGAAAAAGAGGTAGGTTTTGTGCAGTAGGGAGGGTTGATGAGTAGGGCAGTTTCAGGGTGGTTGCAGGGTGCTGGAGACACAGTGTAGGAGATGGGGTAGAGGACCTTGGCTTGGCTGAAGACTGGAGAGCCACCGGCACAAAAGTGGAGGTTGGAGGAGTGAGGAGGGAGGAGCCAGCTAATGGGGTGCACAAAGAAGAGGCTGAGGACCCACAGATAGTGGAGGGGGATGCTCAGGAAGGAAGCCAAGCAGCAGCTTTTTCCATGGCATGCAGTATTAGGCTCCCAGTGCCTCCATATCCCCAATTTCACAGCTGGAACTTTAAAGTGTCTCCTGCCTTCCGCTCACCCTTTCATCTTCCTGGCCCAGGAGCTGCCATCAATGTCCAGAAAATGAATTCAATACCCAGGATCTGTACGTCCACTTCCTCTACTTCTGAACGTCTTAGGACGATTTCCAAATGCTGCTTCCCCACACATCTGCTCACCACTCTACTAGTTTTCGGTTTATGCTTTATTCAACTTAAAAAGAAGAATGAGGCAGTGTCCTCTAGGAGCCAGTCACATCACACCCTAGCATGGCTTGATCTGGCAGGCTCCATGTGCATCTGAAGGAAAGCGCACAGGGAACACTCGCCTCTTCTCCACTTGGTAATGTGTGTGCTCTGTTTTTGTTTTCTTTCTTTTTTTTTTTTTTCCATTTTTAAATTACCTTTGGACCTTTAAAAATATAAACCATTAGAGGTACCACTTTTCAGTAAAAATCTACTCTAGTTTTTGTGAAGCATACATGTCACAAACTGTCTTGCTTCTAATCTTCCAGACTTTACTAAGAGTTTATCGAAAAGACAGGCTCTCCTGTGGGTTTGAGCCTTGCAGTTTTGAATGTTTTGATCACTGCAAAACAATTTTAAGTGGATGAACTTAATTCCCAGCTGTTTTCCTTCTGGAATGCACAGACCATTTTGAAGTTATTTATTCCATTACAAGGTTACTCAATTCCTTAGGTTGTGTGATCTATTCTGTCTTTGGAAGGCTTGGTAAAACTCCACCATCTTGGTCAGGGCAGGGCTCCCTGTAATTTTTTTTAAGCTACAGAATCATGTCTTCAAATGAGTGGGAAATACAGAAAGAGAGGCAGGTTTGGCGCAGTAGAGAGGGTTGATGAGTAGGGCAGTTTCAGGGTAGTTACAGGGTGCTGGAAACACAGCGTAAGAATGAAAAATAAGATACATTTATCAGAATGTATCCTACATTGATTATAACAAAAAAGCAGTATAGATATTGTGTATGTGCTGTGTTCACTTTAATGACTATTTCATAAACTAGTAACAACTCTAACTTTGGAGACAGCTACTATTTCTGGATCGGTCCGATGCAAGTGTAGTTGAGGGCTACGCTCCATTTCTTAACACAACTCTTGGTATCTGACGTATTGATTAAAAATAGAAAAGGGGACGTGAACAAATTCTTATATATGATTACATTTTCAAGAAGCCGCTCTTTGCAGACGTCAACAGGAGAAGGGACTTTCAGGATGCTACTGATGGGGACGGGAAAGGTTTAAAGCTACGGCTTTTGTGGGCACCCGAGTGGGCTGTAGAAAGGCAACGGTAAGAGTAGATTCTTCAGCATCAAAGGATAATTCCCCAAAGAGGTGGGCATTTTCTCAGTCTACATTCTGAACATTTCATCACTTGGGGGCTAGAAATGAGATCCAAAGAAAAGCACCATCTTCACAACTGCTTAGGAAAAGGTGACTGTGCCATTAGGTCCATGACACTGGGCGGTCCAAAAGCCTTTGGTCGTGTACCATGGACAAGAAAAAAATTAATACAGAGCAACTTTTATTCTTTTTTTCTCCTCTTCTGGTGTGGGATCGGTTGGTGGCTCCTCCACTGCTGCACTGCTGCTCCTGAGCCAGTGTTGCTGTCACTCGTTCCTTCCTCTGCCATACTGTCAACCCCCTCTTGCCCATTCTCCTTGTCCTCAGCAGATGTGCCTTCTTCACCATTCTGTGGGCCTCCTGCTGTTTCTTCAAGGTGTGTCTCCTCTGTCCCCACTGGAATGCTCTCATCGTCCTTCTTTTCTTGTCTCGGTTGACTTTCTGCCTCTAAAGCAGCTTCTGCATGACTTTTTGCATTTATGTAAGCCAGGTATGCAGGGGAATCATGATAGACTTTCATAGATTCATTGTGCTCTATCTTTCCTGCTTCATATTCATTTAAATACTCTTGTTTCTCTTCATCAGTGAGATCTCACCACATGCCACCAATAATCTTGCCAATTTCCCACAACTCTAGTTCAGGGTTGGAAGCCTTTATTTGGTCCCTGACCTTTCTGCTGTACCTCATGTAGGGCATCAGCAGCTTATCTGGTGGTTTTGGGGGTTTTGGAATTGTAATACCAGAGGATGTCGTGACCTGGCTATTGGTACCCGGGTTCCCTCCCAGCCTGCAGTTGTTGGAGGCAAGATGACTGTATGGATTGTATTCCACACACCCTGGTGTGCTGGGCATTTGTGCTGCAGGAACTGGGGGAGAGGTAGAGCAGAATATGGTCTTTTTGACATTTTGGAAGATTAAGTTCTCAGTTCCTAAAGAATGAATACGAGACACCGTGGGCAGAAGGAGTGCCCGCAGCTCCAGCTATGCACTCTGCTTTTTGAAATGCTCTTTTTGTAAACCAGAATCTGTATTACAAATGATGTGCATGTCTTCCTTGGGGAACTATGGGAAGCAGTGCTATTCCAGGGACCTAATGTGCACATATATCCTCATGGACTATGGACAACCTATATAGGCAAGAGGGGCCGAGTTTCCCAGAAACCTGAGTTTGGATATTGCTGGGACAAAGTGAGGGATCTACACCCTACTCCAAATGTAAGAATGCTCACTCATGCCCACCCTAAAGAGAAGGAGGGAGGATTAGAGGCCATGTCTGCCTAGGGGACTAATGGGGCATCTGGGGCTCCTTTCAAAAGGCAAATGTCTCAAAAATGTTTGAACTAGTAGAACAACTGCTCAGATGTGTAAACAGAGGGTCTGACCATGATCTCGCCATAATCTCCCTCTAGAAGTGCTAAAGGACAATAATACTGGGTCCTACTGATAGCTTTGGACCCAGAGACTACGGTAGGACATTGGAAACAGCTGGAGAGGAGCAAAGGGCAGCAGGGATGGGGGCAAATAGCCATGAGGAGTAGAGAGGAAAGGAGGCAAATAAAAACTAACAAATAATAATAATCTGAGCTACCATTTGTGGAGTGCCAGTGATGTGTCAAGCCTTTGCTCAATAATTCACATACATGCCTTATCTTATTTGATCATCATAAAACACTATGATTCAAACCCCATTTCACAGATGAAGAAATTGAGGCTCAAGAAGATTAACCATCTAGTTATGCTTATTCCCTAATACCTTGCTACTAGTATCGCCTGGAAGCTTGTTAGAAATGTAGGCTCTCAGGGGCAGCTGCCGTGGCTCAGCAGGCAGAGCTCTGACCTGCCGTGCTGGAGGTCTGGAGTTGGATCCCTGGTGCCTCCTGCCCATATGCAAATTAAAAAAAAAAAAATGCTGTTTCTCATATGTACTGAATCAGAGGTTGCATTTTAAAAAGATCTCCAGGTGACTCATGCGCATAGGAAAGTCTGAGAAGCACGATAACATACTGCCAGTCTCTGATTAATTAATGGTCATTGGGAAGGTGACACAAGTGAAATAACTAGAGACCAGTTTAGAAAACAGCAAATTGGGAAAACCTATGTGGGGGGAAATAATTTGACAATATCTATCAAAATTTAAAATGCACAGCCCCTTTAACCCAGAAATGCAACTTGAAGGAATTTGCTCTGCTCATATACTCATGCATATGTGCAAAGACAGATAAACAAAGATTGCAATTATTTGGACTACCAAACAAGTGACTTCAACCTAAATGCACATTAGCAGGTGCATCAGGCAGGGTCCCAAGAGAAAAGAGACAACAGATTGTGCATTCAAATTACAAGGAGGGCTTAACAAAGGGATTATTAACAAAATTAGGAAAAGGTGCATGGATGCATGTCTCAGTTTGCTGAAGCTGCCGGAATGCGACATTCCAAAAACGGACTGGCTTTTATATTAGGTATTTATTAACTTATAATTTACAGTTCTTAGGCCATGAAAATATCCCAGTGAAGGCATCAAAAGGATGATACCCAGACTCTGAAGACAGGCTGCTTCAGGACACCTCTGTCCATGGGAAGGCCTATGGCTGGTGTCTGTTGGTCCTGTGCTCAGGGACTTCATTGCTTCCAGCTTCTGGTTCCAGTAGCTTTTTCTGTAGGTCCTCTCTTCACTTCTCTGGGGCTTTTTCCCCTCCTCTAAGCTCTACCCACTTTTTCTGTCTTTTATCCTCTCATCAAGGACTCCAGTAAAAGAATTAAAACCCACTTTGAATGGGGTGGGTCACATCTCCATTGAAAGAACCTAACCAGAAAGGTCCCACCCACAACAGGTCTGCACTCACAGGAATGGAGTAAAAGAACATGGCCTTTTCTGGGATACCTGACAGTTTCAAACCAGCACAGTAAACAGAGGAAGGTATATTGCTGCGGCTCTCAAACATGAGCGGCATCAGATGTCCTGAAGGACTTGGTGAACCATGGGCTGCTGGGCTCCATCTACCCCCAGAGTTTCTATTCAGTAGGTCTGTGCTGAGCCTGCAAATGTGCCTTTCTAGTAAGCTCCCAGGTGAGGAGGCCTGCTGATGCAATCTGTTTACAGCAGCCTCCCAAGGGCAGAGAACAAAATGGAAAAAGATGGAAGGTGGGTTTGGGGAGGCAAAAGGAAAAATAAAGCAGATGCTGAACGCTGTGTCCTGTATGCTCCCATTGGCATAAAAATAACACAGAACGTCTTTGTGAGGACACAAGAGGTGATGAACGGGGTGCCGCCTCTGCTGCTGGGGAAGGGAGCAGGATACGGGGATTCCGTGAGCAGATAAAGTCTGGCTGTGGGGGAGGTCGGGGTCCAGAGGACAGACCTGACCAGAGGATCCATACGAGGAGGAGAAGTCTGCATCCAGAGACTGCCCAGCAAGGTCCAGTACCACCACCAAGGAAACGCCTCACATCACCCACACTGAAGAACCCCACTGGCTGTTCTCAGCCCTGGATGCACATTTGAGCCCCCTGGGAAGCTTTTAACACTATCATCTAGGCCCACCCATAGAAGTTCCCATTTAATTGGCCTGAGATAGGGTCCTTGCTGGTGATCCCAGGTGATCCTAGGTGATCCCAGTATGCTGGTCCCTTTCGGATGAGAGCCTCCTGACGGTGGCCTCCATGCCCCTGTGCATCATGCAGCAGAAATGACACCTGCTCATGCCCAGGATTTTGCTAGCCCCATACAAACTACTCTAGGTCGCAATGGCCCTCCCTTCTAACAGCCTCGGAAAACAGAGGGTGGGGCCTGGGTGTCTCCGCCCCAGAAAGGAATGCTCCCTCCTCTCTCCTTATGGTGGGGGTGGGGGTGCACAGTGGTGAGAGCACCCTTGTTACAATGGTATAAGCCCCTTAAGCATTAGGGCTGTGGCTATTACAATTTTCTGAGAGAATAATAATTTATCAACAGGGAACCTGAAAGATTGGAGGACTCAGAAGCAGTGACAATTCTCACCAATATTACAGTCCTTAGAGTCCCAGCCGGGCATGGCCTGGAGAAAAGTTTATGGCTCCTAAAATAATATTCGGTGAACTAAAAACGGGTTAAGATTTGCAAAACTGAAATAAAATTAAAACTGGGAAAAGACTTGGGAACATGAGGAAACCAAAACCCCGAAACACTATTCAAAACAGACCTCATCAGTAAAAGCATCTGCAACCAGTCGGCTGCACAACCCAGGTATTCTCTCCTCCAGAGTTACATAAAACAACTCACACTGCCTCCTACGCTGTTTCAAAGGTTACATTTCCTCCAAATGAGAATTCTTCTAAATTTAGCACGCAAAGTTTACCACTCATACAGTTTCAATTAAGATGACATGTGCTTTATGAGAATAACATACAGTCAACCTCCTGTGAAATCAACTTCTCTCAAAATCAAGCTCCCATTTCCATGTAGGTCAGCAAGCAGGACTTCCAAAGATGCACTGGGAGAGGGGTTGTTTCTGGAACAGTCATCTCGGAATGAAGAACATTCCTCAAGAGGCCAATCCTAGTTTGTCAGTTATGGAACTCTGCCCATTAGGGAAGCCAACCCTCTGTCCACTAAGAAAAGCAAAACTCTAACTGGGAAAGTTCTAACTGGTAATTACAAGCAAGAGCAGAATTAATTAAAGGCTTTGAGTGGTGGTCTGTGCCTTGAGGGAAAGGCTTCCCACCCAGGAGGGCCTTTCACAGACACTCAGTATATAATAAGTCTAGAATGGGTTAACTTAAGATTAATCTTTTTTTTTTCACATGGGCAGGCACCAGGAATTGAACCTGGGTCTCCAGTATGGCAGGCAAGAACTCTGCCACCGAGCCACCGTCGCACCACCCTAGAATGGGTTAACTTTAGATGATGATGATGACAATTAATGCTAAATAATAGTAGTTAATATTTACTGAACACATAATATGTACCAAACAGCATGCTAAGCACCTTACTGTATTACGTTTATAAGCATGTACTCTTCATAACAATCTTGTAATGCAGATACTATTGTTATCCCCATTTTACAGAGGGAGTGAGTCACCTGCTCAAGGTCACATGGTTAGAAAGCGGCCGGGCTGGAATTCAAACCCATGTCTGACTCAGGAGCCCAGGCTCTGAACCACACACAGACTGCTTCTCATGGGCGATACTGACTGAGCCCTACTGATGTTCTCACCTGAATCCTCATGACAAGACCCCTGTTTAATAAGCAAGGAAACTGAGGGGTAAGTAGTTTAAGGACTGGCCCAAGTTCACATACCTAATGTGCGGCTGGGTCAGGTTATGAGCCCAGGCATGCCTGAGCAGAGCCATCCTCCCTTACATGGCAGAGGACAAATGAGGTAAAGGGGGCAAGGCAGAGGCAGGGGACTGCGGGCTAGTAGGCCTGCAAAGGGTACACTCGGGACCCAACAAACACCTCAGGGTGAGGCTGGATGTGGAAGAGGGGCCTTGGGAGGGATGAAAGGGCAGCAACCAAAAGGGGAAAATACTCTTATTATCTCAGAGGGAGTCAGGGCCTCCCGTGAGAATGCTGGAACATTCTGGAAGCTCTGTAAACTTGTGCTTCCTTCCATGCATGTGACTTTTGGACGCCTCCATCTGTTTTCCCCGGTAATGAGCTCTGAGGTTTACCATGCAGACGGCCAGTGTGCTCATGTACAGGGGCAGCTGGCATGGGGACAGGATGTGTCACGGAGGGGGCAGCATATGTGGGGGTCAGTGCTGCAGAGCGGAAGACGGCAGACAAGTCCCGGAGCCAATAGCCCAGGAGATCACATGCTGTCAGAGTCCAAGGGGTCAACCCAGAACCAGAAAGCTATTTTTGCCTTTATCTCATATGTATTTTCTCTGCTTAGCAGAAAGGCTCAAAAAACATACAAGCAGAGCCTGATAACTATAAATACAATGTGAAACTTCTCAACTATGTAAGAAGTTAAAATCTCAGCCATTTACTAGCTTTGTGACTCTGAGCCAGTAACTACATTTCTCAGTGACTCAGTTTCCTCACCTATTAAAAATGGGAATAATACTAGTACCAATCTCATAAGGTATTATGAAATATATGAGTCAATACATGTAACATGCTTAGAACAGTAGCTGGAAGTTTGCCATACAAATGTAAACAGCCGTCTCGTTATTTTCCAGCTGTGATTATCGCTTGGTTTTTAAAAGACCTTTCTATTGAGACTTCTAAGTTCAGTGTTCACAAGGCTCCAAGGAGCAGACCTCTACTAAGGAAATCAAAACTTTCAGTTTTCCTGTTGCCCCAGGTTAGAGGGTGAATAGAACTAACTCAAACAAATGAGTAGATCCTGTTCCATAACCTTTGGATACAAATCATATTCTAAATCAAAGCTCTGACTTTCGGTAAATTAATAGCAATTATGAATCACTTCTTAAAAACCAAAACCCTGAAAAGTTTATTTTTACAAAAATGATCTTAAAACTAAAAGGTCCTTTAGTTAAGGGACCTCTCATATTTCTTGTATAAACCTGTGCATTTATTTCAAGCCTTCAGATCTTTGCCCAGTTTGATTTCCCTGCCTTTTGTAATGCTACCATCTCTACTTCCATATGCCTAGTGAACTCCTATTTATACTTCAAAATCCAGCTCTGACATCTGCTCCTCTATGCTATTTCTACACTTTGTTTATATTGATATTGTGGGCTTTTCTTTATAATTACTTATGTTTAGCTCCCCACACCAGATCATGAGCTCTGTGAGGACAAAGACCCATGCCTCACTTATTCTTGTATCACCATCACTTAGCACATGGTATCATTCATCTATTCCTTAAGCAAACATTTCTTGAAAGCCTACTATATTTCAGGCACCATGTGAGACGCTAAGGGAGGATGCAACAGTGAGCGAGCCCAGTATGGTGGAGGCCATGAGTGGGAGATAACCAGACTATGAATTTCCTGCTCCCCCTCCCCCACAAAAGGGCAGTCTTCCAAAGATATATTTGATGCAGATGTATTGAGCATAAGTTGAGCACATATCTGGCTAAGAGTATTCATATGAGTGCTATTTGGTAGATAAATACCACCTGTGCCTCACTTCACCAGAAGAGGGCCCTCCGAAGGAGTTCATTTGAAACCAGCCACAGTGTGTGTAGTGGGAGTGAGGGAGACGAGAAAGGGCATCCTCACATTGCCATCTTACTGCTGACCATGAGCTGAGGACCTGTGAAACTACTGGAAAATTCTGAGAACTGGTAAATCTGAAATTGTGACAATTCAGCTGAAGCTGCGATGTGTGTACAGACACAGTCTTTACAGACACAGACACAATATGTGCAATTCTAAGAAACCCACTAGTACAGCCCCAAGACACCCCAAAGCCTCCTTCCTCAGGCCTGGGCTAAGTGGAACACAGAGTGCTTAGCAGAGATCAAAAGATCTTTTGATCAAATTTTTATTCAGCAGAAACCTCTTTGAAAGTGAGCTGTAGATGTTTGGGGAAAAGACTCCAACAAATTCTTGGGTCAATTGGGAGAGCTGGAAGGAGCCTGATCACAGATCAAACCAGGCAGGGCAAGAAAAGGGGTCAGTTGTCCACTGATGTGGGTGTAAAAGTCTGCTCATTATCCCCCAGTAATTATCCTTAGTAATTATTACTTTTCATAGTAATAGAACCCCCAAGTTGCAGATAGGCTCATGCCTGCCCTGAGTAAAGACTATTACTTTAGATAAGCAGAGGTGGGTGGTGAAAGGCCTCAGACATATGCTAAGGGATGGGGAGGTGTATCTTAAGGGCCCTGAGGAAAAAGTCCTTCAGATTTTTAATCTGAGGAGTCCCAGGCCAGCTTGGCCTTCTAGAAGGAGCCCTGGCTCAGCATGGAAAGTAGTTCATGTAAGGCCTGGCACGGTAGCCCCTGGCTGGAAGGCCCCCACCCGAACTAAAACCCGTGACCATCCGGGCATACAGCTGTTCAAACTCAGCCAATCAGGACCTGCCCTGACAAACAAAGGACCCGCACTGCACACGGCCCGTAGCTATGCCCCCGGCCCAGAGCGCACGAAACTCCTAACCTACCACAGGAGGCCCCATAGGCATCGTCAGCACCCCCACTAGCTAGCCTATATCTAGCCTTGCCGCCCCTAGGGGGGCGCGACTTCCCCGGCCCGCACCCTGAGCACCTGGACCCAGGAACCTCGCCCCAGGAGAATGAACTTTTTAAACTCGGACTCAGTTCCTCTGATTTCTCAGTCGGCTACCGTCTAAAACCTGACAGATCAGAGACAAGCCAGCCAGACGCAGGGGGTGGAGCGTTACAGGACCACTGCAGGTATCTAAGCAAGAGGTAACGGTGGCTTCTACCAGGCGAGGGAAAGAAGGAGAGGGTTTGGGAGAGATCCAGGAGGTAGAAGACACTTGGCATGAGGAAGAATGACGACGCATGGGCGATGCCCAGGGTTTCTGGCTCCTGGGCAGACAGGATGAAGATCTCTGAACATCTCCAGCCAGTGGGGGGGGGGGGAGAGCCTGCAGTATATACAGTCTCATCCTGCTTCCCTGGCCCAGCTCCTCCTCCTTGGGCCTCTATTTCCCCATCTATTCCCCATATCTAAGTGGAAGACAGAAGAGGAGGAAGAAATATCCTTTAAAAGTCCCCAAGAAAAGGAGGTCAGACCCTCTTCTCTGAATCAATTACATCCCCAGCCCTACTTTCTGGGTCTTTCACACGCTTGTCATAGGAAATGTCAGCACCTACCTCCCATGCAATAGGCATGTTCTTATTTGCCACTATTTAAAAACTGATATAAATGACCAAAGCATTCTTTCCAGTTACTTCCCCCCTCCCCCAACATCAGCTGATACAGTGTGATTTACAAACAAAAAAGCATCAAAGCAAGTTTGGGGAAATAACTCATTGAATTTAAGCGCACCCCCCCTCCCCATGCCCCCCAGGGGAAATGCATACCAACAATACAACTGATGGAGTTTGATTTATATTTATTTATAACTTGGGCTGCAGGGATAAAAACTCTGGGCAAATACAAATCTTAAATTTAAATGCACGTCACCCAGATTTTAAATAATGAATCCCCTTTCTTCTGGGCTCATTAAATCTGAAACCAAAGAGGCAGGCCGGGGGCGGGGGTGGGTGGGAAATAAGGCATAAATCTATCATTTAGCTTTATAATGTAGAAAGGACTTGAAATCCCCCAAAAGGTAGCAGGAACAGCTTTTAAATCCTGCCTTTTCTCTGCCCTTGTCTACCTCTCACAGGCACCCTAATTAACTGCGGCACAAGTGTCAAACCAAGGAACCACAGCCAAGATGCCGCAGAAACTTGAACTACTGAGCTCAAAGGGGGCTCATTTGTTTATTGCCATTATGTAATGGTGGAGGCAATCCCACTGAGCATCCTGTGGGAGACCCCGCTCAAATTAATAAAAACCTTGTTTTCTTCAAAGTGAAATGAAAGAAGAGATTAATACATTTGAAAATGAATAGGAGCAGGCTCATTTACTACAGAGTGTCAGTGGCTAAGAGAGAAAACTTCCTAGCTTTTAGGGCAAGAGTGGGAAGCTTTTGGCTCTATGTTGAGTCACTTGTCTACCAGGGAAAAAGAACTCAGTTAAGGGCTGCACGCAAGCAAAAATGCACTTCATTTGGGAAGTTTTACATTTCTATCGACTCGTTAGGGGATTTGAACTGATATTAAAAATGTATATATTCACTTTCCTGAGTAGGGAACTGAGGACTCAGGGGGAGAGGTGATGTTTTCATCTTTCACCCCATGGAAGGCCTTAGTTTTGGAAGATCACAGCAAACTTCCTGTGGGTAGCTGGCTGTGTAAATGGAGATTAAGTATAGGGAGTCCGTGTATTCTGGGGCAGAAATGTTCTGTGAGCATCTTCCCAAAGTGGGGAGAACATAGCGGAGGAATTTCTAATTGAGAGCTTTTTTTTTTTTTTTTGCATGAGCAGGCACCGGAAATCGAACCCGGGTCTCCAGCATGGCAGGCGAGAACTGTGCCATTGAGCCACCATCGCACTGCCCTAATTGAGAGTTTTTTAAAAAAAAAGTATTAGAGCAGTTTGCAGGCTTACCCCTGTGAAAAAAATCACACAGACACTAAAGAGTTCCCATAACTTCTCCCCCCTCACACACAGTTTTCCCTATTATTAACATTTTGCATTAGCATGGTACCATTGTTAAAACTGACAATATTATTATAATTATACTATTAACTATAGCTCACAGTTTTCACTCTGTGTTGTACAGTTCTTTGGTGATTTTTTAAAAATTTTTATTCCGGTAACATATATACAGCACATAATTTCCCATTTTAACCACTTTCAAATAAACAGTTCAGCAACATTCATTCTATTCACAATGTGTGCTTCCATCACCCCATCGCCACCATCCGTTACCAAAACTTTTCCATCACCCCAAATGGAAACTCTTTACCAATGAAGCGTTAACTCCCCATCCCCTGTTAATCTGTATTCTAATTTCGGACTCACTGAATATGCATATCTAAATAGTTCATATACAGTATTTGTCTTTTTTGTGTCTGGTAAGCTTAAACTTTAGCGGTGAAAACGTCTGGATGAGACTATATTAAAGACATTAAGTCCCCAGGAAGACATGCCACAGCTCTATACTGCCAATGAAAACACCAGGGCAGGCTGACTGGGTATGCTACTCCTAACTTACAGGGCCCCAAACCAAGACAGGGGCTGTGGATAGCACAGTTACTTTGAATTATGACCCTTGGGGGTGAGTACCTTTTCATTGGTATCACTGAGAATGATGAGTTGGAACTGATGACTACAAATCAATTTTAAAAATGGTTATTCCTCTAACTTAATAGGAAGCAGATGCCACCATATTATGAGAACTTTGGAACTGGAACCAGTCTTTTCATCTATTTGTCGGCCTGCTGCCTTTCCAATCTTTCCAACAGGTGAAGCATAGACCCCACCATGAAGGTTCCAGAGTGGGGAGGGGGCAATGCACATCCTATCTGTAGGGGCTGATCCAATTGCTCTGACAAGGGCTGAGCCAGAGGAGACTGTCTAAATGAAGTTACCAAATCTAAGACCCAGGTAGAATGTGCAAACAGGGCATGGAAACAAAATGAATGGAGAAATCAGAGGTTTTAATATGTGACGGTGGACAACTGGGACAATGGACATAGTTATGAGTTTGAAAGAATTTCTAAGATGGGACAGAGCTGACCAGGGCTCCTTATCATGGATTTATGTTCTAGTTTGGGTAGTTGTGCAGGTACATTAAAAGGTACTGGCATGGCAGGGACATACAGAACTTTTAGATACACTTGGTACTCAAATAGTTGGTGGTCTGTATTTTGAAAACCTGTGAACCTGAAGGTAGAAGCATGGCAGAGAGCAGATGAATGAGATTAAAAGGGGAATAAACCTGGTATAGAGCAGTTGATTAGGTTCTAATCAGGGCTATAATACTTATAAGCGATTAGATACGTTTTGGCCCTCAACGGTCAGGGCAAGGGGTCTGGTTCTAAATCCCCACAGCCAATGTATATGTCTTTATGAACATAGCAGACCCCTAGACTGGCCAGGTATTAGTGTTTAGGAAACTCAGATAGGGGACAGAATGCCAATTTCAAGCTTGTCTCATTCCCTTTCTTGTTCTGGACCAAGAAGCAGGTCACTATAGCTGACAATGTGAATGTCAAAGACCCAGAATGTATTGATTAATCAAGGCATTTGGCAAAGCCTCTCAGGAAATTCTTGTGGACAAGATGGAGAAATGCAGACCAGATGACAGTATAATTTGGGCGACTCATAGTTGGCTGAAAAACTGTTCTCAAAGAGTGCTGATGGAAGGGGGAAGGGAAGTGTCTAGTGGCCTGCCAGATGGCTCTGTCACTGGTCCTACTCTATTCCTCATCACTACGAGTGATTTGGAGACAAAGATAGAACAGATGGTGATTAAAACTGCAGATAACTCACAGCTGGGATAAATAAATAATACAATGAAATCAAGATTCAAGAGTTACCAAATATCAAAATGACTTCAATGGCCTGGAACAATGAGCTAGAACCAATGAGATGGAATTAGAGATAACTGTGAAGTCTTTCATTTAGGTTCAAAATAGCAATTACATGAATACAAGATTGGCAAGACCAGAAATGACAACAGTTGCCTTCAACAAAAACTGATAATTTTAGTTTATCACAGCCAAAAATGATCCAACAGTTTGACATGAATGCTAAAAAAGCTAATGTGATCTTTACTTACATCAATAGAAAAATACATCCAAATCTATTGGAAGAAACAGCCCCGCTATACTGGTCAGACATCTGGCCAGGCACCATGCCTTACCAAGAGACAGCACTCAACAAACACCTGTCACACAAATGAATGGATACCACATTTTCTGATGAACCCTGAAACTAAGATGGTAAGAGATCTAGAGAGTGTTCTTAGAAGAGAGGGCTCAACAAATGTAGAACACGTAGCCTGGAAAAGATGAAGGAGACTACATGAGAACTGCTTTCAAATAATCGAAGGAATTTCATATTTGGTTTAGCTCCAGAATAGGAGTGGGATGGGAAACTAAGGGTCAATGGTTAGAAGATACCAGAGATAAAACTTGGCTCAAGTAGAAAATGGTAACTGTTCAACAAAGATTGGTGTAGTAAGGTTTTTCTCACCAAAGATGATAAAGCAGAATTGGATGACCAGCTGTCATCTGCCTTTTAGTGTGTCAGGATACATACATGTGTACACTGGAAATCAGGCCTGGAAGGCCCCTCAGATTCTTCCAATTATAAGGCTGTATGAGTAATGATTCTGTGATGCTTCTGGTCTTGTTCCATGAGCTCAAAAGGAGCATCTAAGGTGGGTAGGTGCCAACACACAGAGCTTCATGCCAGGCAATCTTGGCCAAGGATTTCAAGTGGCAACTAACAAAAGAACCTGGCCTGCACTCCAGGATGGCAATCCATGAATAGTAACTTTGTGAAATGATGTTCAGTTTTGATTTGTTTGTTTAACTTTCCTCAGTGTAGAGATTTGGGAAGAAAAGAAAACTTGACAGTGTCCATTGGGCTTCATCATGGTAGAAAAAATCATGCTTGGAAACTGTGATCAAAAGTAGACTCTAACCTTGACTTTTCTGGACTGTATTTTTATTCCTCAACAAACATCAAGTTTGAGTCTCTGATATAGGAAAGGAATACCTCTTTTAATAGAGGTAGATATAATATTGACACTGTTTGCCATATTTAATGCTGATGGAACCTACAGTTCCCAATAGGACATTAAGTTCTTTATTTGAAATAATACTTTTGGAATTTTCTACTAAAGGGGATTGAAAGTTCTGAAGGGTCACAGAGGATGTGGTAGCCCACCTCTAATAGGGCCTCCAATATCCCTACCAACTGGTATTCATACCCTTTTATAGCTCCCTTACACACCGAACAGGGCTGACCTGGATAAGTAATAAGATATTGCAGAAATGATGGGGCATGGCTTCCAAGGTAGGTCATAAAAGACACTGTAGCTTCTACTTTGTGCTTTTTTGGATCATCTGGGGGAAGCCAGCTGCTATCTTGTGAAGCGCTCAAGCAGCACTATAGAGGTACAGATGGTGAAGAACTGAGGCCTCCTGCCTATAGCCAGCACCCACTTACTAGCCATGAGAGTGACCATCTTGTAGGCAGATCCTCCAGCCCCAGGCAAGCCTTCAGATGACTGCAGACCCAGCCAACAGCTTGGCTGCAACCTCAAGAGAGTCCCTGAGTCAGAACCACCCAGCTAAGCTGCTCCCAAATTACTGACCCACAGAGACTTTGTGTGATAATAAATTTTCATTATCATTTTAGGTCTCTTTGTTTTTGGAGTAATTTGTTACACAGCAATGTAACTAATACAGAGGGGTTAATATGAGCTACAATGAAGAAAACTCAATTTTTCTTTGAAGCATTTAAATAGAAAGGAGCCCACTAAGGGGACTAACATGGATGAACGGGGCACATAGGAAGCATAAAAAAGACAGAGGCTTTAGACAGGGTTACGAATGATTAGGTAAGCATCTCCAGCAACACAAGCTCTAGCAACTTCCAGTCCTAGCATCTAGCCAGGCAGCAAAATACAACCACCATCAAGGTGAAATGACCTTAGCATCAAATACTAAGGGCGGCAAACTGTGCTCAAATAGGGAATATTCATCACTGTCACAAAGTAGCCCTTTTCTATTTTCACTCAAGACACAGCCACCAGCCCGGTGAGACAAAAGCCAGAATTTAGACTCAAGGTCAAGAGTGAAAACTGTCTGCTGACTTTAAACAGTCCAGGATAAATCAGCTCCTGTAGAGTCATGGGTATTACTGTCAGCTTCTGACATGAGCTTAGGAATTTTGGGCATCATAAACCAAGCTACTGTTTCCACAAAGTGCAAATATGTCCACATGCCATCCAGCCCTGCTGGCAGCCAGAGGCATAATAAATACAATGTGGAATGTACACTGGTCCATTAATTTTGGGAGAACAGACACATCACTCAAGCACTTTTTAATAGATCATTTTATCGGCTCACGGGGTTATCTGGGGCCATTGGTATGCTTTTAAAATAAAAGATGATTTGTATCCCTTCTCCTCCTTACTTATCTACTTGTATTTTGTGAATGTTGCAGGTGATTTATTTCTTCTATTAGCACGAGTACGTTCAGAATAACTGACCTAACTTTTTAAGCTCCTGGCCATTCCCTTTGGGAATCCTTTGGAAATAGAGTCAAGAAATAAAATTGCCTTCAGTATTGTGGGCCAGAGACAAAGGGGTAAAGACAGGACAGCTAAGAGAAACAACAAGGAGAAGCCATGGCATTTTCTGTGGGAGAGACATCAGTGTGGCAGAAGGAGAAATTCAGAGAAGTCCCAGAGATAGAGAGTGCTGCATATTCTAGGGCCGCCAAAGGTGTGGAGGGATCAATGAAGGACAAGCTGTAGATCCAGGCTGGGTGCGGTGGAATATATAGACTCTAAGAGGAAACACAATCCAGAAAATAAAAAGCACAAAGCTTACTGGCGTAATAACACCTCCCTAGAATTTAATAATGCACTGGCCACTCTCCAGTTCAGAACTACCCATGATGAGCTAGTCCCTCACAAAACCAAAATACTACTCTGAAATAATACTGTTATTATATATATAGATCTACGCACATACGTATATATATCTATGAAGATTATGGGTGACTTTTATTTTTGGTGTGTGTTTGTGTCTTCTTGAAGTTTTCAAATAAAAGGAATCCTTTGTTTCAAATATTCTAATAGTATGCAAGAGATACAACTTTTTGAGGAAAACTTGCAGAAAAAAACAGGACACTAGAGGCCATGGCAAGGAGTTTAGATTTTATTCCAGGTGATGGATCTCCATTTCCTAACTGCAGGCTGAATGTGCAAGGCTGGGAATACCTGCATGCCCGCGAGCAGCCTCAGCTCCCTCCCAAGGCTTCTTCATAGCTGGAGATGGAATTCTACACAGCATGGAGTCTTCATCCTTGTCTAATGGATGCTCACAAGCACACACTGCCCCTCTCCAATGAGACATTCTAGTAGCTGCAGCTTATGGAGGGATGTCTTCTCTAAGGGGCTCTTGGAACCTTCCTTGGAACCTTCACTTTATCATTTTGACCTAGAATAACAATGGTTTGTTAAAGAATGGAAGTGCCCCAAGGTGGCATTTTGAAGGGAAACTTTCCTGGTTGGTGTTATGGAAAGAGGTGAAAACAGAAGGGATCTACGTGCTGGAATCCAAAGCAGAAATCAGGCTCTCTCCTCAGTCACAACTGTTTCGCCTCCCCATTCCATCCCAGCTCTCTTTCAATTTCTAATTTAGGGCTCGCTGAGAAGGAAGCATTGTGATACAGCCTTGGGTGGGGCGGACTCAGAAGTCCCTGGTTGAGGCTGGATGCCTGACTCAGCCACAAACTAGGTACAAGACCCCGGACCCATGCTGTATGCCTCAGTCTTTCCATCTGTGAAATGAGGATTGCAGCGGCATCTATCAGAATTGTTTTGGGATTGGGTGACATGATCAGACAATGTGCTTAATAGAGCTACCACTCAAGAAACAAAAAGTTATACCTTTTTATTTTAGCATATATGATCCTTTAAACAGCCTTACCATCTTACCAAGTTAAAGGCAGCTCTTTCTGCTGCTGGGAAAAATTCTCTCTGAAGTGGAGGAAGTTATATAGGAAAAAGAAATGTATATGATCACCTTAACATGTGAGGTTAAAGGGATTAAACAGGGAGGAAAATATATGAATAAGAATGATATGCTTCCTTAGCACCCTTTGGATGCAGAACAGGGGAGATTTTCAATGTGTTTATATAAGTAATCCAAAAACAAACCACAAGAGGAAAAGAGAGAGGAAAAGAAAATTTCTTTCCTCATTCTCAAACCAAATGCCACAAAATAGCATTGCCATTCACACTAGGGGAATCTGATTAAGGGAATAACAACCTGACCTTGTTTATAAAAGATGGCCCAGTCTAAAAGTCAGTGGGTCACACTGGACTGAGCTTGACCCTTGACTCTGGTGGGCACAGAAAGAAAGGAAACTGCTCTCAACAGACAGGCATCAATAGCCTCTGTTGCTCAGGAAAAACAGTAGGAACAATGAGAACTGGGAAAAGCACAAAGAAATATACTTCTTGCTCCAATGAGGGCTGCCTCAAGGTGAAGACAGCAATTTTGTCTTTGATACCTCTCACCTCCCTTTCAGCACCTCTTTGTGTGAAATCTCTGTCCCCCTCCCTCAGTGTTCCTAATTTCTCCCCCCTACCTCTCAACCAAACTGGGGTTCATCTGGAACGGATTACATCCACAAATTCACTGTCACACTGGGCCCATGGGTCACGCTGCTGGTGAGAATAGTATTTTATTACAGGCCAATTCGTTAGGTCAAATGAATAAATCCCTGATGCTGGGCACTGGGCCGATGGCACATGGACCCACCCGAAGGGACAAAGTGTCCTGGAGGTTGAATGATGGCTGCTTATTAAGAGGGGGCCTCCCCCATCCAAGAAATAGCAAAGGCCCGGGTGTAGCTGGTAGGCAGGAGGGATAACTCCCACCCCACCCCTCCAATCCAACACACAGTCTAAGTGAAAACCAAAGTTTTAACAAAAAGAAATGAACTATCAAGCCACAAAAAGACATGGAAGGACATTAAATGCACATTGCTCAGTGAAAGAAGCCAGCCTGAAAAGGTGATAGACTGTACGATTCCAATTATATATCATTCTGGAAAACGCAGAAGCACAGAGACAGTACAAAGATCAGTGGTTTCCAAGGCTTCAGGGTTTTTTTTGGAGGGACTGAATAAGTGAAGAACGGGAATTTTAGGGTCATGAAACTCTTCTGCATGATAATGTAACAGTGGATATGATATTATGCATTTGTCAAAATCCATAGAACACTATAACCCAAAAAGTGAACCCTGACTTTAGCCAATAACAATGTAATAAAGTTGGCTCGTCAGAGGGTGCAAGGGTAGTTCAGTGGTAGAATTCCTGCCTGCCATGTGGGAGACTGTGGGTTTGATTCCCCATGCACTTCCCTGCCCACCCCACCCCCCGAAAAAACCCAGCAAATGGTGCTGCAATAACGGGATATGGCAAAAAAAAAATGAAACGTGACCCCCCCACCATACAGCATACAAAAAAAAATCTGGCTCATCAGCTGTAAAAAAAAAAAAAATGTGCTGCACTAATGAGATGTAAATATTAGGGAAAAGGTGGGGGAACAGTATATAGGAACTCTCTGTACTTTCCACCCAATTTTTCTGTAAACCTAAAACTGCCCTAAAAAATAAACTCTATCATTAAAAAACCAAAGCAAAAAAATTAACATCTCCCTTGGCATCTCAAGCGAACACACTCTCTATATATGATGAGCCCCTCAGTGCCCTGTCGCCCCAAACCCTTCCGCTTTAGTAACTGTGAAACTCGAGTCTCCAGCGCAGGGCAGAAGGGGGAAAGCCAAGTTCTGTTTCCGTGTGTTCCTCCTCCCTCTGCCCTGTGCACCTCCCGGAAGCTCAGGGAGCTGTGCAAGATGCACCAGCCCAGAGGAGCCAGCTAGGAGTTTACAAAAGGTAGAAAATTAAGTCCCAAAATGATCAGCAGAGGAGGGAGATATTTTGGGACAGCAAAGGTGGGTCTAGGGGGAGAGAGAAGGAGCTTCCGTGACCCTCACATCAAACCACAGCCCATTCACACTGAGAACCAAAGCTACAGAGGGGTCCAAAGCATCCCCGGCTCTGGAAGGAGTGATTATTTATTCACCCTGGGCTGATCCCGCCAACCGAGCTTTGGTGTTTTCATTTATGCAGTCAGTGTAGACTGTCTTGGTAACAAATTCTCGTTAATTTTGTTCCTCTTTGGAATGACCTTAGTGTCAGGGAGGGATTGTTGGGGGAGAGGGGCCGGGGGGAGGGGAGATGCCAATGTCGCTCTGAGAACGCCTTCTCTTCAATCACCTCCTGCCCATTCGAATGCATTTTAACGGGCTGTGCTTTTCCTGGGACATTTTTTCACTGAACTCCCAGACTTCCCTTCATTGCAAGTTGCCATAATATGAACCAGATTTTTTTTTTCCCCTCCCTCTTGTTTGCTTAAAAGGCGTTAACTATAAATTAGGGTATCTTAAGAGCGAGGTGTCCCACGCGGGGCCTCGGGCAGCTCAGCCCCAGAGCCCCACGGCTGGGCGAGGGGCCAGGCTGCCTCTCTCTCCGGCGGCGGCTGAGCTCCAGGACCCAGCCCAGGGATGAGCCCGCCCTCCCTTGCAAAGCTATCCAGTTACATCAATGTACAGAAACTGCCTTGTTTGACTTGAGCATTAAGTTTTGTTCCTTTTTTTTCCCAAAAAAATTCTTTCCTAGAGGAGCAAGAGAGGGAAGAGTGGTTTTAAATGCACATTTCTTCTGAGTTGTTTTCCATGCAGTTCTTGAAGGAGCGCTGACTCACTGTACACACCAAGGTTCATTTGCAACAAATATCCCACATGGCCGTGCCCGGAGGAGATGCCCAGGGGAGCGCTGCTGGGGGCTGCCAGCAGGCCCCTGCGATGGTCATTCTGTGTAAGAAGGGAGTGATCATACAAAGATCTTCAATGAATTTACCCATTAGATTCCCACCCTAGAACCTTTCCAACTGCGTGTACCCACAACCCTCCATGTCTGACTATCACACCTCTGCAGGACAAAACCTCCACCAAGGGAGACAACCATTGTTTTAGTTTAGTTCAGCTTTGTTTCTTTAGGTCACCCATGTTCAGAGCTGTTTCTCAATGTCAGAATTAGGAAACATTCTAAGTACCAACTGCTTGCTGGGCATAGATTAAACAATGTCACATCAGCTAATGTTACCATATACTATTTGAAATTCTTACCCAATGTACTATTCACTCATGGTAGGTAATACTATTTTGCATCATGGTCCTCCACCCACCGAGGCATCCAAGAACCACGGAGATGATGAGTCAGTTCCTGAAGCCCATTCCAGACAGAAAAATCTGAGAGCAAAAGACTTTTAGCTTGGAGAACTCGGTGCATGAGAAAGAAAGAAGTTCTGAATTCTGGAAGGGATATCAAAAGTTGGGGTCTGAGCACCGGGTGTGACTGGAAGCCATGGTGCAGAGAACAGGTGACCCAGCACCTGAGCAGGAGCTTGCCACAGGAGACCCCAACCAGCCCAGGGCAGAGACATCAGAGGGGGAATATAACCTCCAGAGCTGTGGTCCCAGTTTCCACAGGGGAAACTGGAAACTGGGAGACCATGTCAGAGTATCTCTTGCAACACAGGACAGCTGTGGGAGAGAAGAAGTAGTGGTGAGTCTAGGAGAGAAGGATTGGAGACAGGGCCCCCAAGGCCGGCCTTTGGGTGCGTGTAATGCAGAGGTTAGGGGGGACAGTCTGGAGCTGGGAACCTGCTGGGGATGTGGCGGGCCTGTGGGCATCTGCCGCACACATGAGGACCCAGGTGGGGCTGACTTAGTGAGATGGGGGCGCTTGGGGGCAGGGGGGAACCGAGGCCCACAAAGCTTAACCATGGAGAGAAAACAGGCACACCCGGGACTAGATGCAGTGAAAACAGAGCAGATGCTCAAAGGTCAAGCAATGTGAACTACAGCACACCCGGCAGCAAGAACCAGCAGGGAAGACACTGGGGGACCAAGCTGTCTCCTGCAACATAAGATGCTAAGAATGCTTCCTCCTTTACCCAGACACCACCCAGGAGGGTGGATGGAGAAAGAGAATGAGAAGAAACCCTCAAGAAGGAGGGAGAAATTCTGCAAGAGAGACCCTTTCCAAAAAGAGACTAAGTTATCCCAGTAGAGACTTTTAAATCAGAAATGACTAGGTTATCTTTAACCAGCAAGATTAACTAGCAGATCTGTGCCCTGGCACCTCTGCCTCCCAAGTGGAAAGAGGATATTGCTTGTGAGCAATGTGAGATCAGTGATGAAGAAAGTTACATTCCCACAGATTCTAGCAGTGGCTGTTTGATTTACACTTGCTGCACTGTCTTGGGTGTTATATGAATTATTATTTCCATTTTGCAAATGAGAAGACCGAAGCTCAGAGTCAAAACAACTTGTCTATGGACACACATCATATAAGGGATGGAAGCTAGACCTTTTGAGCCTAAGTTCAACGTATTTTCCATTTGTTGCCTGTTCTACTCTCCCTCAACTCTGTCTAGAAATAAGGTTGTTCTAGTTTGCTAGCTGCCGGACTGCAATATACCAGAAACGGAATGGCTTTTAAAAGGGGGAATTTAATGAGTTGCTAGTTTACAGTTCTAAGGCTGAGAAAATGTCCCAATTAAAATAAGCCTATAGAAATGTCCAATCTAAGGCATCCAGGGAAAGATACCTTGGTTCAAGAAGGCCGATGACATTCAGGGTTTCACTTTCTGGTAAGAAGACATATGGTGAACACAGTCAGGGCTTCTCTCTTGGATGGAAGGCATGTGACGAACACGGCATCATCTGCT
The DNA here is from genome assembly GCA_004026745.1 of Myrmecophaga tridactyla. NCBI lineage: Eukaryota > Metazoa > Chordata > Mammalia > Pilosa > Myrmecophagidae > Myrmecophaga > Myrmecophaga tridactyla. The sequence goes on from PVIY010006845.1 coordinate 54,355, forward strand.
AGCTTTCTCTCCTGGCTTCTGGTTTCATGAAGCTCCCTGGGAGGCATTTTCCTTCTTCATCTCCAAAGGTCGCTGGCTCGTGGACTCTCTGCTTCGTAGTGCTGCTCTCTCTGAATCTCCCATTCTCCAAAATGTTTCCTCTTTTATAGGACTCCAATAAACCAATCAAGACCCACCCAAATGGGTGGAGACATGTCATCACCTAATCCAGTTAAACAACCACTCTTGACTAAATCACATTATCCAGGGAGATGATCTGATTACAGTTTCAAACACACAGTATTGAATAGGAATTATTCTGCCTTTATGAAATGGGATTTTGATTAAAACATGGCTTTTCTAGGGGCATACTTCCTTTCAAACCAGCACAAAGGTCAAGAAAAAAGATCCTCAGACTCCTATGTTACTCCCCGCCCCACCGCCACAATCCCAGGACACCTGCAAGGTGAGTCTCCACCTTTTTTCAAGCCCAGGTTCCTTCCAGCAGCAATGCCAACTAGGCAGCGGAGCAGATGAAGCAATATGGATTGCAGCTAGCTAATGCATTGATCATGCTGGCCTAACCGGGATTGGAGAGGGAAGCAACAGCTCTGCAGACCCCCTTGACTATATCTGTATATATTTCTGCAACACCAAAGCCCACTTTCCTCTGTTCCCTCTTTTGGCCCATCTGGTTTCACACCTCACACTTCCCTTCGAGTGCTCTGTGTCTGCCTTGGACAGTGGTCTGACTTCAGAGGCCCAAACCACATCACTTTAACACGGGGATAGATTATTTTTTTAAAAAATATTTTTATTGACAAATCTTCACACAATACAGTCCACACATGGTGTACAATCAGTGGCTCACAATATCATCACATAGTTGTGTATTCATCACCATGATCATTTTGAGAACATGTGCATTGATTGCCCCAGAAAAAGAAATACAAAGAAAAAACTCAAACATTCCATACCCCTTACCCCTCCCTTTCACTGACCACTAGTATTTCCATCTACTCAATTTATTGTATCCTTCATCCGCTGTATTAATGATTTATTCTTTATTCATATTATTTTACTCATCTGTCCATACCCTGGATAAAAGGAGCATCAGACCCAAGGTTTTCACAACTACACAGCCACGTTGTAAAAGCTATGTAGTTATACCATTGTCTTCAAGAATCAGGGCTACTGGAACACAGCTCAACCGTTTCAGGTATTTCCCTCCAGCCACTCCAATACACCATAAACTAAAAAGGGATGACTGTATAATGCATAAGAATAACCTCCAGGATAACCTCTCGACTCTGTTTGAAATCTCTCAGCCACTGAAACTTTACTTTGTCTCATTTCTCTATTCCCCAGTTTGGTCAAGAAGGCTTTCTCAATCCTACTATGGGGATAGATCCTTGTCCCAAGTGTTTTTCTTCTAAATGTCTACATATCCTACTCTGTTCCTGGAGTCAAAACTACCTAAAGAACTAGGCATATACTTTGGCCTGTAAATCTTACAGATACCAGTTGGTGTTAAAACTGCCGGCTTTCCATGTCCTAGGAGTTCTGGCCTGTGTTTTTAGTGCTAATCAATTTCCCCTCTGAGTAACTCTATGTTTTTCTAAAATGCTGTTTTAACGTGAACCTAGTAATAGTAAGTTTATTGTCCAATTCGATTTCTCATTTTGCTTCGTGACACTTTTTACAGCTCATGGTAAACCGATCAGGGAATGTCTGTATAGAATAGGGACAAGCCCTTTTCATCACTGACCTTTGTGGCTTTCATGTCTTTAGAGTAGATGGCAATAACAGCTTACTTTTTTGAGCCCTAACTGTATATCAGACACAGTCCTAGGTGGTTTACATAGAATGATCTTACTCAATCCTCACAATAACTCTGTGAAGTAGGTTCTATTATTACCCCTATTTCTCTAGGGCACAGAGAGGTTAATTAACCTACCTAAGGCCCCACAGTAGTGGGTGATAGAATCTAGACTGGAACCCAGGTCTTTCCAGCTCCAGAGCCCCTGTTCTTAAAGAAACTCCAAAACCTTGGACAGTCATGTATGTGCTTGTGTTTATAACAATAATTTTAAATTCAATTACTCTAGTTACTGCTTCAAGCCTACACCTAAGCCTTCTCCATTTAAATAGAGAAATCACCATAAGGGGAGAGAATCTCCTCTGAGATGACATTTTGGGGCAGTGAATAGGCCGCCCACAGGTCAGCACACCCAGGTAGGAACAGCCAGTGTGTTTTCCACTTTGCCTGCTGTGGTCGGCCCAGCAGGGGCCAGGGATGTGAGGGAGAATGAACAGGAGGCGATGGGATTTCTGTGTAATCATCAAATGTGCTTACAGCCAGTCCCCAGTTTTCACCACCTCTCCTTTGACCAATCCATTTACCCAGCCATGCCTGAAAGCCCCCTATATTTAACTTTTCACCACCTTGTTTCAAGAATTTGTCAGTTTCTACCCAGCAGTGAGCAACAGCAGTCGACCATTTAACCGATCGATGCACGGGTGCCATCTAGGTGTCAATGGAGGTAACTGCAGCCACGCAGGCAAACCTGGCATTCCCCGTTCTTTCCTCCACCTTTGTGAAGTCCCTGCAGAGAAGGCAGGAAGGACTCTGTACTGGACACTGTATCTAGGAAATCATGCAAATATGGGTTTTGTTTTTGAAGAATCTGTTACGTATGAGCGGAAAAAAGAAGTTAGTAAATCTAATTTCTGCTAACTCAACATCATAGGCAGTGAACTCACCAAATGCTCCAGGCTGTTAAAGGAGTCAGACGTGAGATCAGGATAGACTGTTTCTCAACCAGTCTCTGTCACCGAATTCCTGCCTAAACCTAGGCAGAAACCTCTGAGGACCTCAGTCTTCTCTACATTCTCAATGAGGACGTTGAACAATACATGAGCTGCTCTTAGAAGGCCTGTTACCAAGATAAAACGCGGTACTTTCACATGAAGCCTTCTCATGGCTGCTATTATGCTTCAAGCAGGCAGATGGACCAACAAATAAAGAATAAATTATCTTGAGACCATTTGAAGGTGACGAAGGCAGGCACCGCTAGTGCACACGCACCTTGTCAGGCCTGCCCCTTTTCCTAACGAACAGCACCCTAACTTTATTTGCGTTGGCGATGTCCCCATAACACCAGATGCAGGGCTGGCTAATGGGATGAAAGCAGAAGTCAACGAGGTGGAGCTTCTGAGAACACTTGTTTTCTGAGGAAAAGGCACAGATTCTGCCAACAAGCACCTGGTGCCTTTATGTGCTCTTCCTGCCTGGAGCATGGACTCAATGGAGGTAGACCAGTCAACTCATGCTCGGGAGACCACACAGCCACAGGCTCTGGAGAGTAGAAAGGAGCCTAGGTCCCTGATGGGCATCTTCATCCGCCCACAGCTGCTTCTTCTGGAGTTCCCATTGGGGGGCGGGGACCGACTCTTATTTGGTTAAACCCCTACTGTAGGGCTTCTGCTGCAAACAGAAAGTCATCCCTTATGGATATAGCAATTCTGGTCCTCTCATTCATTTTCTTTTTCTTTTCCTTTTTTTCTCATTCATTTTATTACTCAACAAATATCAGAGAATCAACTATGTGACAGTAACTGTGCCAGGTGCTAAAAGGTGGTCCAACCTCAAGGCACCTGCAGTCTAAAATGAGCTATGGTAGTGTTAATCATCAGAAGGCATCAGAAAGAGGAGAGGTGGTCAGAGAAGTCTCCTGAGAGGTGACTTTTTAGCTGAATATTTCAGATGGACTGGGCATCAGCCTAAAAAGGGGGAAAGAAGGCTGAAGCAGACCCAACACAATGGCTATCTGCCCCTTACTCCACGCCCTCAGTGCCTTAGTTTTCATTCTAGTGCCCTTCTCTTCCAGCCTCACAAGTCTTCGGTAACTGCCTTTGCCAGTGACTGCTTTTAGGAATAGGCAAGAGACTCAGTTTAGTTTAATGAGCTGGTAGGCAAATTCTGCTGCTAGGGGGTCTGAAAAGTTTTCCTCCCTCTTAAAAAGGAGATGCATAAGAAATAATTGGCTCTTCCTTCTTCTGCTGGATTTCATGTCTGTAGAGATGCTTAGACCAGTGGCAGACATGCTGCAAACTCCACCTCCTGAGGAGGCCACACAGAGTCGGCAGATTAGAAAGATGAAGGGAATTTGTGCCCTTGATAACAAACTGAACTACTGAGTTAAGCAACCCTGGAACCACCAGACCTCTGGACATCTGTTGCAGGAGTTAATAAATCGAGTCAGTGTTTAATCCTTTTGGATAGGGCTTTCTGTTACTTGTGGCCAAAAGCATTCTGCTATGAAGGCATTCCAAGCAGAAGCAGCAGCAAATCCAAAACAACAGAAAGCAATGACATAAGATGACCTGCTACAAGAACTATAGGTATATAAAAGACCCACGAATAAGGTGAAAGAGTGGTGTGATGAGATGACACTGGAAAATTAAGCAGAGACCTAAGGACCATGGGGGACCCACTGTAAGTTTTTTATCAGATGAGTGACACATTGAGATTTGTATTTTAGAAGATCCACTGGCAATTCTGAATACAAAGGGGTAACACTAGAGACAGGAATACCTGTTAAGAGTTGTGTTACTTACCTACATAGTGATGAGGAAGGCTTGAAGAGAGGCAGAGGCAGTGGGAAGTGGGCTGAAGAGAAAAATACAGAACGCTTTTAGGGAGCTACTTTCCTTGTGATCTCAGCACCCATCAGATATGACAGGGAGCAAGGAAAGAGGAGTCAAGGATGATACTCATATTTCTGGGCTGGATTTCGAGTTGGATGTTGTTCAAGGAGACATAGGAGAAATTATCTATGAAAATGCGGTTATTTTCTTGTGCAGTTGCTGGGGAGAATGATAAGAATGAATTCCATTTCAATCATTGTAAGTCTGAGGTCCCAGCTGGACATCTAGTTGGAGCCCTCCAACAGGCAGTTGCTAAAGAGGGTAAAGTAGGGACTGATCCATCATCGGGCACAGCAGAGTTTATTCCATGCTTAATGTTTTCATGTACAAGGAAATCACAGTATCATAAGGAGCTCATGCACTGTCATGGGTTTGAGTCTGAAAACGTTAAGATTTTTCTGAGATTTCAACCATGAAGTGAAATTGTCACCTTTTCCCAGGCACCCATCACAATGATCCTGACCAATCCTGACTAATATCCTATCTGGATTTGCATATGCAGATGCCTACATGGTAATCATGATTTAGAAATAACCAGAAGGAAGTTCTGAGAAAATATGGAACCATTTGCTAAACAAGATGGTAACCAGAACATGGACTCGGGGATGTTTCTGTAAATGATACATTTCTACCATGCAATTGTGATGTCAGGGGACTATCCAGGTGATGAGTGAACAGGTCCTTTGACACCAGTAGTTCCAGATGAATAGTGTTGTCTCTTATGGTGATCTCCAGTATGACTGCATAATAGATGGCTGTGTTCATCTAAGTACTGACTATATGAGTAAGTACTGACTATATGAGTAAGTACTGACTATATGAGTAAGTACTGACTCTGTGCTGACCATTCATTGTGTCAGACAGTTGAGGATCAAAGATACATAAGTCTGGGTTGGTTCCTAGTTTGTAATGTTTCTCGGAATCCATGGGGAAGTGATCATTTAAACCAAAAGAATCAATAAAGAATTACTGGTGTGTTGATAAAAGTCTACATGGGACACACCAGAGAGAGATGGACACCCTCTCTGGGGACAAAGAACGATATCATCAGAGAGGAGATGAGACCTAAGCTGAGCCATGCCAGGTATACAAACAGGAAGAGGCATTCTAGGCAGAAGAAGTAGGGACAAAGCCCAGAAGCTTAAAATAGAATTATGGCCTATTCAGAAAGCTATACACAGTTTGGTATGGCTTTAATGTCTGCTTTAAGTTTGGAGACATAGACAGGGGTTAGATCACAGATCATACTGAATGTAGCCAAAGGAGCTTGGACCTTAACTTGTGGACAATGGGGATGAGGGAAGGGGATTCAGAAGCAGGGGAGTAACTTAACTCTAATTTAATTTTAGAATAATCCCTCCGGAAACAAAGTGAAAGCTCAACTGAAAGAGAATAAGAAAAAAGACAAGAAGATCAATTAGTAGACCAGTACAATGGTAAGGAATAAATGACTGAGGACCTGAAGGGAAGCAATGTCTTAGAGAGGGTAGAAAAGAGGCAGACATAAAAGACTTGAGGATGTCAAATGTACAGAGTTTGGTCAGAGAGCTTAGATGGTGTTCTAGTTTGTTAGCTGCCAGAATGCAATATACCAGAAACAGAATGGCCTTTAAAAAGGGGATCTAATAAGTTACACGTTTACAGTTCTAAGGCCATGAAAATGTCCCAATTAAAGCAGGTCCATAGAAATATCCAATCTAAGGCATCCAGGGAAAGATACCTTAATTGAAGAAGGCTGATGGAGTTCAGGGTTTTTCTCTCAAGTGGAAAGCTACACGGTGAACATGGCATCTGCTAGCTTCCTCTCCAGGCCTCTTGCTTCATGAAGGTGTTTTCCATCTTCAACTTCAAAGGTCGCTGGCTGGTGGACTCTGTGGTCCTCTTGTCCTCTGTCATGGTTCTATAGCTCTTTCCTTGTTCTCAAAAGGAATACTCTCCGAAATGTCTCCTCTTTCACAGGATTCCAGTAAACGAATCAAGGCCCACGTACAATGGGTGGAGACACGTCTCCATCTAATCAAGTTTAATACCCACAATTGATAGAGTCATATCTCCGTGAAGATAACCTAATCAGGTTTCCAACCAATAGTACTGAATAGGGATTAGAAGAAACCCTGCTTTATAAGATTGATTAGGATTAAAACATGGCTTTTCTAGGGTACATGAATCCTTTCAAACCAGCACAGATGGTAAGAATGAGGTAGGGATCAAACCAGTTTGGCTCGGGTGACTAGTTGAATGGAGGTACTATCTGCCAACATCAAGAAAACAAGCAAGGCAAGAAGGAAATATACCGAGTTCAGTTTGAACCTGTTGAGCCTGAGATATCAAGGTAGAAAGGTACAAGAGTGAATTAGTATAGGAGTCTGGAGCTCAGGAGAGAGGGGCCTGGGCTCAGAGGACACACTGATTCTCCTGATAAATTTTTGTCTTATGACTGAGAATGACATTTACAAATAACAGATAAGATTAGAAACATTACCCGTGTCCACAGAGGAGGTGGTATCAGTCTAGAACACTTCAGATCGATTCAGTGCTTTAGACTCTCCATTTAAATCTTTAGAACTCCTGATTCACAATATCTTAGACCTGGAAAGAGATCTTCAAGGTCATCTTGTTTAACCTCGCATTCAATTCAAACCTCTCTTCTCTAGCACCAGTTTACCAGTGTGTCCAGACTTTGCCTGAATGACTCTCCTTGCCTGCCTGTCCACGGTCCCTTCCTTCATCACACACTTGCTAATTACTGACATCATTTTTAATAGGGGACGTATTACCACACAAAATAGCTATTTCCACTGTTGAAGACCTCTAGTTCTTGGGATTTTTTTTATGTTGACAAAAGATCTAGTATTTCAAAAGTCCCATGTCAACCTTGGCTAATCACAGATTAGAAAAATTTTCAATTGAGAAATAGTGCCTCTTCTTCAAGCAAGCCCCATAACAGAAGGAGTGCGGGGTGGTCTAATAGGATTTGCCACAAAACTTTTCTCTCAAAGAATAAAATAGAACAGAAGCTCTAAAGAGCATTTGCTATGTGGCTCTAGCTGTTGAAATCCATTTGCCTGCTGTGCTTTTTTTTAATTCAATGCAGCGTGTAACAGTTTAATCAGTATTTGTTGCAGAAGGGAATGAGATAGGATATAGCTTTGTACATGTATTGTTTTTTTGTGCATGTGATTCCGTCATTTCAAATTCTTCCTCTATTGATTAGGTGGCCCTTTACTGTAGGGTAGAGCCTCCCCTCTTCCCTATTACATGCATCCTTTATGCTTTCCAAAAAGCACATACACGGAATTTTTTTTTAAGTGGTTTGGGATGTTGCAGTTCTCTAAATGCCCAGCAGGGGGAACTAGACGTCACAATGCAGAGTTTGTTTTTTTGTTTTGTTTTTTTATTTTTTGGCTCTGAACTGAACATGCATTTTCAAAAGACTGTTTTAGTGCTGAGCTTCCTCTTCGCCAAAACTCAACATTCTCCCTGCACACCCAAAACTGCAGAATAGAAAATGGCTTCCAAGCAACATCAGGAAAGCTGCTTGTGGATGCAAGGAGAGGAATTTTTTTTTTAATTTTTAAAAAATTTTTTTCCAAATTACAAATAGAATCCCAGCTGATGAGGGCAAAGAGACTTGTAGGCATTTATGGGCAGTGAGAGTAGCACAGGCCAGGAAGAAGGGGCCTATGACAGATGTCAGATCCCAGTAAAAAGAAATACTTTGAACTCAGAATGGAAAACAGGGTAAATCTCATTTTTCCCTCTCCAACTTGTATTTTGAAAGATTTCAAACTTAAAAAAAGCTGCAGGAATAGTTCAATGAACATCCATATACTCCTCATCTAGATTCAATTAACATTTTGTCACATGCTCTTGCTTTACTCTGCCCTCTGCTCACCTCTCTCCTACTCCTCCCTCGCCTGCACATTCATCAATTCTCTCAACATTTCCTAAGTACCTCCTAAGCTCAGTCAGTCTGTACTCAGGGCTCATTCATTGTCTATCAGGAATGTCAGATGTGAAAAGAAATAACCGCACGACAATGTAATAAAAACAAGAAGAATGTCCAGTACAAAGCCTTTGGGGCACTGGGAACAGAGATTGAGGGAATGTTTTGCAAAGAGCTGACCTATCCCATAGACAAAGGAAGAAAAGGATTGCTGGGCAGCAGAAACAGCAAGGGCAAGACAGGGAGGAATCAAAGAGAAAAGTGACCAAGGGCTGAAAAGAGTTTTGTTTGTCCTGTTTTTAATCTTCTGCTTTCAGCTCCTCCCTCTAGATTGCCACAATAGTTAACAGTTATTGAAATGCTCGCTGAGCCGTGCCTGGTGTTGTGCTAAGGATGGATTGTGCATCTTTTCATGTAATCCTCACAACTTTGGGAGGTCAGGACCGTTGTCATCCCCAGGTTACAGATGTGGAAAACGGAGCTCAGAAAAGTTAACATTAAAAGAGACTCCAGCTAACACATGAGACAGCAGAGACCCCAAGCCCATGGTCGTAATGGCTACTGCATGGTACTCCATCGGTTCAGAGAGGCAGAACTGAGGGGGGAAAAAGATTCGGAACTAAATCTAAAGAGCAGTTTGCCTTGTACGTCCATATACAGTTGCCCCTAAGGGCTACTGGCTTGGCCATCAAGGAGAAAACTCCCTTCTAATTCACTTTTACTCTAGTTCCTGCCCCCATGACTCCAGTTCTCTTATTTCAATTTGTAGGCTATTTGGTCTGTTGCCAGCCCTTAATTAAACAACAGTAATTTACACTAGTTTCCTTAGGAGCTGCTGGAAAGAAGGAGCTCCTGGTGATTTCATCAATTGTAACAAACGTACCACACCAAAGCAGGGTGTTAATAGCAGAATGGTAAATGGGAATCCTGTCTTTTATGCATCCGTTTTCTGTAAACCCACAACTTCTCTAATAAAAAAAGTAAAAAATGAAAACAAGAAGCATCTGTAATTTCTGTCTTTAACACTAGATGTCACTACCAACCAGTTCTAGGAAACTTTCCTTAACTGTCTTTCCTAAAGTCTCCAGGGGAAAAAAGTGATCACCACATTCTCTTGGTACTATGCTATACGTTCTATAAAAGTTGGAACACAGCAGTAAGACATAAACTTCCATCTATAAAATACATGATTGCCTCCAGTCTCACTCTGAGTGGATTAAAAAACCTTTCCCCCTTCTCCCCCAAAAACTTCTTTTCCCCAAGTGAAAAATAAAAGCAAAATCACACCAAGTGCCACCAAAACAACAGGTTTTGTACTCTTTTATTTCATATCATATACTTGAAACCTCACACTTATGTGTGACGCATTTAGGTCAGGCTTTCAGAAACTGACTTGAAACCCAAAGGATACAGAGATGTACAAAGATCCTTTATCCACAGAAAAGCTCATCATATCTCTTGCAGTGGGAGGAAACTTACTTTAAGGTTTGGTCTACAGTGTTAAGAAAATATTTGGAAGCCAAATGTTCAAATCCAAGATCTTCTTACCTAAGTGATGATATTCAAGTCCCTTTAAAGGACCATCGCAGCCATTACTCATCTCCCATGTGGGTGGGTTCGTGGTTAGAGCAAAAAAAAAGAATGTTTTCTCCTAGCACTCTCTCAGGATTTGGCTAGGAGACCAGATCAGGAAAACCCTTAGGTACTATAATTACTAGCATTTTGCTGAGAAGTATGAAAATAAAATACAAGAAAGGTGAGTGAAAAAAATGGTAAATTTCAAATTATCATGAGATGGGTTGAAAACCTTGAAGAAAAATGTGATGTGATCCCCATCAGGCGTGCCAAGCCCATGGCGGGGTGAGGGGGGGTGGAGAATACTCTCGTCAACAAACGGTGCTGGGACAAGTGGATTCCACAGGTGAAAGAGTGAAGTTGGAACCCTATCTCATACTATATATAAAACTATTTCAAAATAGATCAAAGACCTAAATATCAGAGCTAAAACCATAAAACTCTTCGAAGATAACAGGGCGAAATCTTTATGGCATTCATTTCATAATGGATTCTTAGATATGATGCCAAAAGCAAGAGCGACAAAGGAAAAATCAGACAAAACGGATTTCATCAAAATTAAAAACTTTGGTGCATCAAAGGACATTACCAAGAAAGTAAAAAGACAATGTATAGCATGAGAAAAAAATAGTTGCAAATCATTTATCTGAAAAGGGTTTAATATCCAGAATATATAAAGAACTCCTTCAGCTCACAACAAGGTGCAAACAACCCAATTACAACGTGGGCCAAGGACGTGAACAAGCATTTCCCCAAGGAAGATAAACAAATGGCCAGTAAGCAATGAAAAGATGTTCAGTATCCTTAGCCATCAGGGAAAAGCAAATCAAAATCACAATGCGATACCATTTTACACCCACTAGGATGGCTATTATTTTAAATAACAGAAAAATAACAGATGTGGAGGATACAGGATGCAGAGATACAGGAATCCTTATAAATCGCTGATGAGGAAGTAAAACAGGCGTAGCTGCTATGGAAAACAGTCTGGGAGTACCTCAAAGAGTTAACTGTAGAATTATCATATGACTCAGGAATTCTGCTCCTAAGTATATACTCCAAAGAAACATAAACAAGTATTTGTACACCAATTGTTCACCACAGCATCATTTGCAATAGTCAAAAGGTGGAAACAACCCAAATGTCCAGATAAATGGATAAACAAAATGTGATATATCTAGGCAATGGAGTACTATTTAACCATAAAAAGGAACTGAGGTTCTGGTACATCCTACATGGATTAACCTTGAAAACCAATATTATGCTGAGTTTTTGAAATAAGCCCACACAAAGGGATAAATCTAATATTCTACTCAAATGATGTGTCTGGCATGTGTAAATTCACAAAGACAGAAAATAGATGAAAGGTTACCAGGAATTGAGAAGAGGAGGGAATGGGGAGTTAATACTATAATGGATGGGTACAGGAGTTCCTGTTTGGGGTGATGAAAATGTGTTGGAAATAGAGAGTAGTGATGATTGCAAAACAATGTGAACATAATTAACGCCACTGAAGTGTACACTTACAAACGATTAAAATGGCAAATTTCCTGTTATACGTACACATATAACATCGCAATAAAATTAAGAAAAATTTGATACAATCCATATAAAACTTGCCGAAGAAACTCCATATTCCCTGCACGGTGGCATGGAAGGTGGTGCCTCCAGAATTGAACTGCCCAGAGGAGCAGCAACATTTTTTTTCCTTTCAAACCTAGTTTGAAAAGCAAATGCCTGCTACAATTTTTATTCTCTATGTTTTTCAATAAATCTTAATTCTCACCACTCCACCCTCACCCCCACCGTTTTTCCCAACCCTCTGTGAGACCTTGATGTGGCCTGCCAAGGTTTTTTCATCTAGAGTACTTTTCATGACTGTAACCTTCTATCCTGTTCCTAAAAGTCATGAATGATTCTTCTCTTGTAGAGTTAGAAGCATAAATATGAAGTCTTGCTAAGGCTTCTAAGCACAGGTGGCATTTCCAAGTGATGAAGGTTTCCATTTGAGGCTCTGAGCATCTTAGCCCCAAGCAAAGAACAAGCTTATCTTTTCATAACTTCGTAAGCTGGTACGTTCTATTTTTCTTTCAAAATATATGTTCTGGAACTTATGTATGAATAGACATACAGATTAAAGGTATAGAATTGAAAGTCCAGAAGCACATATATACATTATACTTATTTATGTGTAAAGAGGGAGCCCAAAAATTGTGGGGAAAAGATGGACTCTTCAATTATAGTAAAAGTATAACTGAGTGGCCATCTGAAGAAAAGTAAAATTGAACCCATACCTCATACCATACACTAGGATAAATTCCAAATGAATTAATGTAAAACAGAAGAATAGCACCATAAATTACTAACACAAAATCCAGAATCATAAAAGAGAAGATTGCTAAATTCACCATTTAAAAATTTAAAACTTCTGCATGGCAAAAAATAAAAAAGGACTGGGGAAAGAGGAGGAAATATTCAACTTCCCCATTTGGAAATTTTCTGATATTCTTGCAAGCAGTGGGGACAACCAAATCAATAGGCTGAGCCCTCCATCTTGGCGTTCGCCCCTGTGAAACTTATTCCTACAAAGGACAGGCTAAGCCTACTTAAAATTAGGCCTAAGAGTCACCCCCAGAATCTCTTTTATTGCTCAGATGTGGCCCCTGTCTCTAAGCTGAGTTGGCATTGCCCTCCCTCCTACGTGACACATGACTCCCAGGAATGTAAATCTCCATGGCAATGTGGGACAGGACTCCTGGAATGCGCCAGGACCTGGCAACGTGGGATTGAGAAAGTCTTCTTGACCAGGAGGGGAAAAAGAAATGAAACAAAATAAAATTTCAGTGCCTGAGAGATTTCAGAGTTAAGAGGTTATCCTGAGGGCGGCAGCCGTGGCTCAGCAGGCAGAGCTCCGACCTGCCATGCTGGAGGTCTGGAGTTCGATCCCTGGTGCCTCCTGCCCATATGCAAATTAAAAAAAAAAAAAAAAGAGGTTATCCTGAGGTTATTCTCATGCATCATACAGATATCCCTTTTTAGTTTATGGTGTATTGGAGGGGCTGGAAGGGAGCACCTGAAACTGTTGAGCTGTGTTCCAGTATAGCCTCGAGTCTTGAAAACGGTATAATGGTATAACTTTTATAATGTGACTATGTGATTGTAAAAACCTCGTGTCTCCTTTTATCCAGGGTATGGACAGATGAGTAACAAAATATGGATGAAAATAAATAAATAATAGGGAGGATAAGGGACAAAATAAATTGGGTAGATTGATACTGGTGGACAATGAGGGGGAGGGGGAAGGGGTATGGGATATATGAATGAGTTTTTCTTTTTTCTTTTTATTTCTTTTTCTGGAGTGATGCAAATGTTCTAAAAATGATCACGGTGATGAATACACAACTAGGTGATGTGCATGGACTGTATGTGTGTGAAGATTTGTCAACAAAAATATTAAAAAATAAAATAAAAATAAGCAAAACCCTGGGAGGGCTACGGTGGCTCAGAAGGCAGAGTTCTTGCCTGCCATGCTGGAGACCCAGATTCGATTCCCGGTGCCTGCCCATGCAAAAACACAAAACAAAAACTTACCATGTAAAAATAAACAAAACCCTGTGATCAAAGGCATGGATTAAAAGGCTATCTGGAGGGCGGTGTGTGGTGGCTTAGCTGGCAGAATTCTTGCCTGTCATGCTGGAGACCCGGGTTTGATTCCTGGTGCCTGCCCATGTTAAAAAAAAAAAAAAAAAAAAAGGTTATCTGGAAAAAAAAAAACCCTGTAATTCATATAATAAAGGATCTCTTTAATGTATAAAAAGCTCCCACAAATTAAGAAAAAGACCAACAATCCAACAGAAAGATACATAAGAGATATAAAAGGATTGCACAAAAAGAAATATAAAAGGTCCCGGGGTCAGGAGGGCACCCTATAGGGCTGGGACTGGGAGAGGCGGGTGAGGCACCTGGGTCAAAATGTGGGGAGACCCTAGAATAAGAGTCTCCTCAACATTTTATATCAAAAGGCCTTACTCACTCTACTCTAATCCCAGCCCTGATTGGTTCTTAAACATAAGAAAAGATTCTCACTGTCCCTTAAGATTAGATAAATGCAACAAAAACTACATGAGATCCTGCTTTTCACTTATCAGATTGGAAGAAATCCAAAAGTTGTTTCAACCATTCTGGGGAGCAATTTGCCACTATGAATTAAAATCATAAATACATATGTACTCTTGACTCAAGTCTAGGAATTTATCCTAAAGATATTTGCTAACATGTAAAATGACCCTTTTATAAACACACTTATTGTAGCATTGCTGGTAATGGTAAAACACTGGATACCACCTAAATGTACATTGTGGTTAAACAAAGTACTGTTAATTCATATAGTAGAATACCATGCAACTGTAAAATGAATGAGGAAGCTCTTTAGACATTGATATGGAAAGTTCTCAAAGGTATGTTAAATAAGAAAAGCAAGGATCAAAGAGCAGTATGCATAATATACTTCCATATGTTTCAAAAAGGAGGGAAAATAATATACACATGAATTGGCTTGTAGATGCATAAACATATCTGCCTTAAAGAACTATCAAATGGTGGTTATTTCTTGTTGTCCCACGAATAATTTTTTTTTTTGTCCCACGAACTTTTAGCTCATGCTTTTAGATGTTTGAGTCGTGAATATTAGCTACTGAAAATACCAAATAATCTTTTTTCTTCTGATGCTTTTTCCCTCTAATTCCATTTCTACCTAATGCTCAGAATATTTTTTTAAGGTTTTCTCCATCAGCACAAACAATGCTACTCAGTACTTGATTTGACCTAATAGCAGGAATTTTAAATGAGATGCTATCAACTTGGTGTTTGGATGAGAGACCGTCCCCTCACATCTTCACTCAGGCTCTACTTGAGTCATCATAAGGATAAGCAGCCCACATTTAAGAAATTTTTTTTAAAGTCTGATCCTACATTGATGTTACTGGTAAATAGCATGAGCTGATTCAGCAAGAATGTGCATGGGGACCAGAGGGAAAGAAGGCTACTGCTCCCCTTGGCCTTTTTAGTCTGACCAGAGCCAGCATGTCATTTCCATATGCGGCGCCAGTTTTCTGTCTCCCTAAAATTTTATTACTTGTCCTGTGGAACAATATCTGCAGAGCTGACCTTGTGTACAAGGAGCGGTGCACAACTGCAGAGCGCCTGCACTGTGAACAAATCACACTCAGACTGGGCTTCCAGTCTATTCTTGGCTCACCTTATCACCCTTCCTAAGCGAGGCTGGGGCAGGGCAGGGGTGCATTGGGATGGGGTGGCCCACTTCTCTAGCTCATAGGACTTTTCTCTGCAGAAGCTTCCCTTCATTTCTCAGCCCCCAGTACCCGTCATCACTCCTGCCAATTCAGATGGGAACTATGGCTGCAGGAAACACTCAAGTTCCCTTAGGGGACTGCTCCCATACCAGTTCCTTCTGGAATCCATTCTCTAAGCCCATCTTTCTTCTGACACTTTGGTATAGGAGGAGCAAGTTGGACGCTATAAACATCCCACTCCCGCTTTATCTGAGCTGCCCTGCTTTTATCTACTTTAATACTCGGGATCCTGGTGGACCCCAAGCCTGGTCTTCACCCATTACATCAACCAGTTTCCAGGGGCATCTTTCTGGGCCTAGAGAATGAGTTAATGGAGATCTTTCCATTGCTAAAGCCACCGTGTGTTCAGCACACCAAGGCTAGAAAGTTGACATGTATTTTCTCCAATCCCCAGCATCTGCAAAGCAAGTAGTACTGCCACCATCAGGAGGAGACCAGATTAACCCAAGGGCAGAAAGCAAGGAGTGGGCACAAAACAGTAATCTCAGCAGCTATCAGCTCCCGAGCACCTACTATGTACGGGGGCTCCTGGGCTAAAGAGTTGACATACATTTTTTCCAACCCCAGAACCTGCAGAATAAGTAATAGTGACACTTGTGACTTCAACCTCTCGCCTTCTCACTTCCGAATGCGTGATCCTACCCCATTACCTACTATTTCAGGATCCTATTTATTTCATGGTGAGTACTTATCAAAATTTGTAATTATTTTGCTTAATGACTTATTTCACCACTACTTCCTTCACTAGGTTTTAAGCTCAGTGTGGGCAGATATCATTTTAGTCATTTCCCTTGCTTCCTCTCTGGTGCCTGGCCCAGTGAATGACAGTGAGTAGCCAAGATTCCTCTTTGAATTGAAGTAATAAAATTATTAACATTACTTAGGCTGTTAATAATTTAATATTTTATAATTAATAAGCTTTAGACTGAGTTTTTATATTAAGCACTGATCTCAGTGATTGAAAATGAGAAAAATAGCAGACAATAGAAAAGAAGTACACATTATATCAGAAAGCAAATTTCATCAGGTTTATGTTAGGTTAAGATTTTAAGAGGTTCTGAGAACAAAGGCTGGGCTCATTTTAATACTTAGTTAATCCTATTCTTGATGATTTTCAGGAAAGGAGATTTCACAACCAGTTGGCAATTTATTCTTTTATTGGTCATTCACACACTTAAAAACCTTTTTTTTTTTTTTTGAGTAATTTTAATGTGGTAAGCACTGAGGATACAAATATATATATATATATATTCAATCCTTCTCCTTTAGGAGCTCAAATGTCAAAATAACGGTAAATAATATAATAAGCACTTTAATAGTCACAAATCAAAAGTACTTTACAACACAGTTTGCTTGTGACTGGAAGAAGAGAGGGAGCCCACAAATTCAGAGTGAGAAAGGGTCACATCAGCTTGGAACTAAAGAAATTTAAAAGCCTTCCACCCTATTTCAAGAGTGAATCACAAAAATATCTGGCAAAAAGGGGAAAGTTTTCTCTATTACAATGATTCTCTTGGTTTCATTCAAGTGACAATATAAATCTAGGCAAAGTCCACGAAATAAAGTGGGTAACCAAAAGAAAAAAACAGTAACTTAGAGGACATGGGCAGAGAAACGTTTGGCTCAAAGAAGAACAATAGCATTTATAAAGGAGGATTACAGAAATTTGTCACCTCAACACAAAAACACACACAAACTCCCATACACACACACTCACACAATATACACACACTCACACACATCCTCTCGAGTCAGGGCTACACATTGGTTTCACAGCGTTATCTCTGAACATTTGGAAACAGTTACCTTGCTTCAATTTATTCAATAAATATGAAACCGGCAGCCAGTGTCCCAATGGAAGCAGAGGGCGTCCCAGCTGGGGGAGGGGGTGTCTCAGCTCAAGGTGAGTGTGGGTGGAGGGCACAAGCCGCAGGAAGCACCCTGGAGGGGAAAGCAATGCCTCACCAGGGAATGTACAAAATGTGAGGGGGAACTTCAGTCGGGACAAGGGGGATGATCTTTTCCCTCAACAGAAAGCACATGGGAGCACACACTCTCACATTTTCTTGGGTTCTTTAGTCTTTAGCCCTGAAGGGGCTCAAAAAATTTAGAGTGAGCAAAAGAAGAAACAGATGAAGGAGGAAGGGGATGTGTTGAGAATTCTCCTGGACTGTCAAGACCACCTTGGGCTCTGGGGATATGGCCAAAGGCTTCATTCTCTTGTTTTACCTGAACTCATCTGCCCATCCCAAGGCCCCAAATCAGAAAACTCTGTGCTGGATTCAAGACTACTTTCAAGGGCTAAAATCCAACAGATTGAGTCACCAAGCACCTTAATTCATTTAAATATCTGTGAAGCACTTAAGCAAAAAAGAAGACACTTTGCTAACAGCTAAAATGCAGGAATTGTTCCCACCGCCCTTGGTGGGCCATAGAAATAAATAGTTGCAACACAGTATGAACATAAGAACAGAAACAGTGCCCCAGGGAGCAGCGGCTTTGGACTGGAGTCCCCCAGGTAGACCAAACAAGGAAAAACATTCCAGGCTGCTGGAACAGCAGGCACAGTGGCATGGAGGCACAAACTGGCAGGCATCATGGGTCGGGAGAAACATGTTCCAGCACAGCCAGTACTGAGGGTGCCCAGGGAAGCACGAAAGGACACAGACATTAAAGGACCTGGACTTAGAGGCCTGGACTTTACTTGCTGTTGGGGAGTCATGGATAGATTTTCAGTAAAAAACAGCATGTCCTGATTTGTGTTTGGGGAAAGACAGTCTGTGCTTTGGAAAGAGGCAGTGAGGAAAACAAAAACAAGAAGAGGGGAGAGACTTAGAGCATAAATGGGTCTTCCCATCCCATGTAAACTAGTATTTCTGTTTTGATCAACAGTTCAGCCTAAAAAAGCAGTATTATTAGTAAACCTCTCTGTAGCACTAAGCATATACCAGGCAAATGTACTAACTCATTTAATCTTCACAACAATCCTCTGTAAAATGGGGATTAACAATTCCTGCTTTGGGGTATGACAAAGATAAATGAATTGAGAAAATCATTTGTATGTAAAGCAAATAGCACAGTGTCTGATCCATGGTGAATGATCAGAAAGGGCTCTCTGCTAACTTGCATCTGCTTGAACACTTGCCTCCCTTGTGGTTTTGCATCAGACCGTCTATTGCAAAGCACCTACTCAAGGACTGCTCCTTCACCAAAACAAAGAGACTTTCTGGGGGAAGGAGAAGGAGCTGCGGGTGAGTCTGACTTTTTCAGAACCATTCAAGTTTGGAAGCCTGAGGTTTTTACAAATCTGATCTCCAGGAAGGTTTTTTTATTTTTTCGCCTCCAGGGCTTTCCCAAGTGAATGTTCTTTCCTGCTACACCTTCAAAGAAATTTGATTAAGGTGTGAGCAAAAATAATACACACACATCAGACCGTGAAATTCAGAATTTTTAAAACAGAGTTTAAAGTTGAGATCAAGTAAAAATCACCGCACCATCAATGTGATGCTTCAAGGATAGGAATGATTATTGTGCTGTTAATTTGACATAAATGGTATTTCATTCCCATAAGTAACAATAACAGCTGGAAGTGTCCCAGAGGCCTCTCTGAAGTCTGGACAGACATTCCTATTTGCTATCTAGAGGGAAGGGATTGGGGTGAAGAAAGCAGAATCTCTGTGGATTTCAGATACATTCTTTTGCCCTAGACAAAGCCAGAAGCCAGGGTTCTACTGGCCGTCTCCATTCAGGACCTCTTTCCGTGCAGTCCTTTGCCTAAAGCCAATATTCTGGATCCTTCCATCCTCATCAAAAAAGGAACTGAGGGACCAGAGTCACCCCCATTCTCTCCAATGCCCAGCCCTCAATGAGCAGGTTCTTTGCATTCTGCCTGCTCGGCTGACAACCTCTGGTCTAAGGTGCAGATGGTACACACGGGGCACCCCGGGGGTGAGCTCAGGGCAGCCAAGGGCTCCCGGGTAAGCCTGGGGCCTTGGTGTGGGGAGGGTGCCTCCTCCCGCAGCTACACCTCGGTGGGCGAATCTCAGATTCTTCTTTAACACCTGTTACCTCTCATTAATTTCTGCTGCAGGCCTCGGTTTTCATTTCAAACTGTGTGGCCAGGGGAGGTTTTCTGGAGCGATTGCAGATGCAGACACACACGCCACAGAGAGAGTTGTCTGCGTGTGACAGCGCGCTCAGCCTCAAGTCAGGGAGGCAGAGATACCAATTTGAATTCTGGGCTTCCAATCAAAGCACTAAGAAAGGGCGCTTTATCCTTTAAATGTTGCAAAATAAACAGAACTTCAGCCTGGGAAGCAAATATAGTTCTGATTATTTAAACTGAAGTTCGAGAGAGGAAGGGATATTCCGTGGTTCCAACAGCTTCAATGAGGAAACTTGAGGCAAACACACAGAGAACAAATATGCAGTAATATCAAAGTGAGTCCTTGGGACATCAAATTCCTATCAATACACCCACACACCGGGGGTATATTTTCTCAGCCTTTTAGCAATTATTATCTACAAACACCGGTGCTGCCCTGCATTCTCCACGGTTCTCACCAACGAATAAGAATCCACCTCCACGCCTTTGGGTTTGGTTTTCTTTCACATCATCGGCGCAGAGACACTGAACGCGACACTAAGAAAACACGCTCCCCCAGTGAAGAGAGCACATTTCATCTTCCTTCTATATCATATCACTCTATATTTACGTTTCTGCTTTTCTTAACCATGTTTTAATCACAGTGTTCCTTAAATGCACAGACCAGCAGTGGCAGCATCACCTGGCAGCTGGTTAGAAATGCAGACTCTCAGGCCCCGCCCCTCACCCATTGAATCAGAATCTGCAGTTTATAAGATCCGGGGGTGATTCACACTCTTATTTGAGAATCTGCTTCCAAAGATAATGTGGCTTTCACAGATCCATAATCTACAAACAAAACAAAACAACTTCCATTGAAAAATAATGAATGCCAGCATGCTCACCGAGTGCCAGACCCTCTAATAAGGGTGGTAAGTGTATTAGCCAGTGATTCTCTACTACGAGGTCTGCTGTCTGTTTTGGAAGTACAGAAAGCTTAAGCAACTTGCCCGTGGTCATAGTTAAGTGAAAGGGGTAAGATTTGAACCCGGTTAGCCTGGCTTCCAAGGGCATGTTTTGCACCATCACACTTACCCTACCACCTGCAGCTGTCACCTATATTCAGGAAATAAAGCAGTTGATTTGGTACCCAAAAGAAAATGCCATGTTGTTATAAGGTCCATTCTTTCAGAGTCAGTAACACAGAAAAAGCAATCATTTCACTTCTGGAGACCATAAAACCCTAAGTAAACTCCCGCAGGTATTATCTGAGGACATGGAAGCTCTGGGAAGGAGTGTGTGAAAACCAATGGCTTTCCCCAAAAAGAGAATAACTGGGTGCACCTCCAATGCACTTCCCATTACTTCCTCCACTGCCTCTTCTTTCTGCCCCCCTAACCCTTCCAGGGCTTGGCTCTTCAAAAGACACCTGACATGCATCAGATATCAAAGGACGGCTTCTTCCTTTTGTAATTTTCATTCAGAATCTGAGAATGCCCATCCCACTTTGACAAGTTATTTTTGTATCCCATTTGAAACTTTAAAAGATGGGGGTGGGGAGGAGGGAGTAGCACTCATAAATCACACTTCAATAACCCTAATTCTAAACACTATCGCAATTTACATTCTAAATATAACAGGAATTTCAGCTGTTATTGTCAAAAAGCTCTTTCTTTGATGAAAATCAGTCCTCCCATCTATTGAGTGTTAATTAAGATAGAATCTTAGTCTGGGCTCCAAAGAATCATTTACCTGCTAAAGTCTTAGCTCCACTAATGAATTTACAGATGAAAGGAGGGTGGAAGTCCAGGCCCAAATTAACATGACTATGGAATTTCTACCATCTCATCGAGGACATCTATTTTTAACCAAATGGCCTTTTCTGTCAGTTCAGCATCCTACAAGGATTCCTATAGGCTTTGCTTCAACTTTTTCTCAACTCCAGAATGTTTGCAGAATACAGGGCAAGAGTTCCTGGAACAGACATCAGAAGCCCAAGGAGGTTGAAAACTCTTCTTGTTTAAAGTACAACTTCTGCTATAAAAGGCATGAAACAACTTTCATTTGGAAATCTGCCCCATCTGGTGGGAGGCAAGATAAAATATGCCATTCCCTTAAAATGTCACCCTTGTGACGCCA
This sequence comes from Myrmecophaga tridactyla, assembly GCA_004026745.1. Classification (NCBI taxonomy): domain Eukaryota; kingdom Metazoa; phylum Chordata; class Mammalia; order Pilosa; family Myrmecophagidae; genus Myrmecophaga; species Myrmecophaga tridactyla. The sequence continues at coordinate 76,160 of PVIY010006845.1, forward strand.
ACTGTTTCTTGACTGAACCAGCAGAGCCTCTTTTATAACCTCCACTTCAGAGGCAAGGAAGGAGCTCCAGATCTAATGAGGAAAAATCGCTGTGCCTATTTTAAGCACACAGTGCAAGCATAAATCACACAATAATTGAAATGCCAGCCCAAGGCGAGGCTACTCCCAAAGATCAAAAACACAATCGGTGAGGGGAGGGAGAAGGAGGAAATGGGGAGTTGTTGCTTGATGGGTTCAGAGTTTCTGTGTTGGGTAGTGGAAATGTTTTGGTCCTGGATAGCAGTGATGGTTGTGCAATACTGTGAATGTAATTAATCCACTGAATTGTACACCAAAACGGTTAAAAGGAATATTCTATGTTATATATAAATATTACGACAGCAAAATTTAAAAAATAAAAATGGAAGGAGGAGCCAGGTGGCAGATTATTACATTGGTCTACATGTTAAAGGATAATTTTTAAAAAGAAAAAAAAAGTAAAATCATGACTTATGCAAATATTATGTAAAACTTTAACTCATTCATTAATAAAGAATTTGTTAAGGTGTACAGCCGGCTCAAGGGAGAATTCAAAGAACCACATGCATACATGCAATAAAGGAACACCGAAATCAATTTATAATAGATGCAAAAACCAAAATGAAACCATGGTCAGGTCCGACCAAGCCTCCTTCCTTAGACCACTTCTCCCAGAGCTCGTGTTTCAGGAGCCCCTATGTGGTATAGGGGAGGCAGCAACCCAGCCTTTGATGAATCATGAAGTCAGGAGACTTGGATCAAACACCCCCAGAATTGACTAAGAGACCCCGGCCTGGGGCGCGTACCTTGCACTGCCCGGACACGCAGATGGCTGTGCCGTTCTGGTCACAGGGGGTGCCATCGATGACCTTCTCCGCCTGTCGGACATAGAAGCGGTAGCCCATTGCCTGGCAGTTCAGCTCACACTTCCGGTTGCCCTTTACTAGGGGAAACAAAGAAAAAGGATAAGGTACAGAAAGATCACTTCTCCCTATAGAATCAATCAGCAGATTTTCCCCCTACATTTTAAAATGAGATAAAATAACACACAGCATAAAATTAACCACTTTAAAGTATACAATTCAGTGCAACCATCCCCATTATCTATTTCTAAAACATTTCCAACAACCCTGAACGAATCCTGTATCTGCTAGCAAGCATTCTCTGTGCCCTCCTCCCCACATCTCCTGCCAATCACCAAGCTAGTTTCTGTCTCTATGGTTTTGCCTATTCAGGATGTTTCATAACCAGCATCATTTTTTCAGTTGCATGAAAGTTGTTAGATCTCCCCATATTTGATGGTAGAGAGAAGAGATTGTAACTTTATTTTTTTTTAATTTGCATATGGGCAGGAGGCACTAGGGATAGAACTCCAGACCTCCAGCACGGCAGGTCAGAGCTCTGCCTGCTGAGCCACGGCAGCCGCCCAAGAGATTGTAATTTTAAAAAATATATTTACTGTAGTAACACATGCACAACTCGAAATTTCCCATTTTAACCACTTTCATGTGTACAATTCAGTAATGGTCATTACACTCACAATATCATACATCCACACCAAAATCCATTACCCCAACTTTTTCATCATCTTAAAAAGAAAATTTGTACCCATCAGGTAGCAACTCCCTCCTCCCTGTCTACTCTTTGCCCCTGGTCACCTATAATATCCTATTGCTCTAGAAATTTGCTTCTTCTAGATATTTCATAAAAGCCAGATCATATAATAAGGAGTTGGACTTTATGCAACTATGCATAAAGTACATAGTTGATGCTGAATGAATATCATAAAGGAATTTTTAAAGACTCTCACCATCCAAAATAACTGATTCTACTTTAGATATCCCCCCAGGCTTTGACAAGGCCATAATTATATTTTATGTATCAGCAATCACAGTGACCACGCAATTTTAATGCTCTGCTTTTTTTTTATATACTTAAAATTTATGCAGTTATGTCATCTTTATGCTGTTTTAAATGGTTGCAGTTTCCTGCACTACTTCCTCCATTATGAGATCAAGTGGTTTCTCCATCACCTTAGGTTAAAGTTCAAAGTTCTAAGCAAGGCACAAACATCTTTCAAGAGCTGAACCGTCTCCCTTTACAGTCTCATTTCCTACTGTTCTCCCTAAATCCAGCTTCTATACCCAACTAAGTATTTCCTATTTCCAGCCATTGCTTAACTGTTTCTTCCACCTTTCCCTCATTGGGGTGGCGCCTGTTTTCACTTTAGGTTTCAGTTACTAAGTCATCAGGTCCAGGAAGCCCTTCCAGAGCCCTGATGTGCCCATACACCCACCCCAACTGCAGGGTGACCAGGTTTCCTCTATTACAAGGTTAGCTGTGCTCTATTGAAGTGTGGCCCTTGAGAGAACACAGGAACATGTCTGCCTCAATCATTTTTGTATCCATAGCAACCAGCACAGAGGTCAGTTCATTGTACAGACACGCAACAAATCCCTGGGGGATTTGTTAAGTAATGGATGGACAAATGAATATTGGTCTTCTTTGTAAACCAACCCCCCTCCCCCCATGTGTTCCCCTATCTCAGAGTTTTTTCTCTATATTTCCATCACTTCGCGCAGAGCGAGGCACATGGTAGGTTTCAATAAATGCTAAATTAATAACTGTTACAATGAACATCTTCAGAGCAATTCAGTTGCCTCCAAAATAAGGGCAAGAAAAATGTCAGGCAGGATATATTTCCATATCCAAAAGAGACAGACAAAGCCAGGCACACAGTGATTTTTTAAAAACTGTTTTTGGAGGCAAGACTAATGCTAGGCTCAGCCATAAACAGCATGATTCAGGGGCATGCCTTTGTCTGAAAATCTGATTACCAGATTGGGTAATACTGACTTTTTTTTCTCACAACACGTCATATTTTCCCCAGTATGACTGCCTGACCGCCATGGCAATGACCTTCCTTCTACTCCAAAGCCATAGAAAACTGCTAACAGGAAACAACATAGAGGCTCTGGGCACACATGGTTCAGGGAAGACTCAGAGAGCTGAGCACATAGAAGTCAAGAGACCTGGTTCTTATCCTGGATGCCCAAAAGACAGAAGAGGTGATCTTGAAAAAGTTCAAAGAATACCAAAAATGGGAGCACCTCCGGGAACGCTCTAAAACCAAACCACCATTTTACAGATTTAAAAAACACACAGACATAGGCTTAAGAAAGGAACTGACAAGTTAGAGACAAAACGCAGCTCCTACAAATCACTTTCTCATTTCATCAATCAAGACCCAGCTTCCTCTCTTCTAGGTCCTAACTTTGTGACCTGATACTAGCAACTACCCAGGAGGTTTGCATTTTAAGAAATAAGAACAGGCTGTGAAAGGCAGCCTCATCTGGGGGCAGGGATTTAGGTTCTCACTTCTCTTGGGTTCCTCCCAACTATGCTATCCCTTGGGACACTCCCATTTGCATCCACGTTACTTTTCAGCGTGTGCAACCACAGCTACACTTGAACTTTCTAAGAACAAATAAATATGGCTAGATATGATGCAATTATGGCAGAATCTCTCAACTGTGACATGAAAATAACCCAGAGGAAAGGCCTCAGGTCTGAGCTCCTCTCACCTGCCTAAACCAGTTCCCAGGTGTGGCTGAGACAGTGTTCCCACCTTCCCAGATTTGCAGCCAGGAAAAGGGGGATCAAGTGTTCAAAAACCTACAATTTCCAGATGGGTCCCTGGTGCAGATAAGTCCTGAAACCTAGAGGGCCCAGCCTCTCCAGAACATCAGATTCTTCCATCTTCCTACTCCGTATTATTGACAAACCCTTCCAACATGAAAAAGTTAGAATGGCCATAGCCCAAATACCCCTAAAGAAAGGGACAGAAAGATCAAAGGTGATGGTGGAGTTATACAGAGAAGGTAGAGTTTAAAAAACGAATATGATTGCTGGCTCATTAAATTGATATTTCTTTTAGTCTCCAGTATCTTAGAGCAGGTAGAATAAAAACCCAAAACTGTGGAATTGTAACCCATGCCAAACTCTGAAATGTGTTCTACAACTAATTGTGGTGCTGTGCTTTGAAATTTATTGCTTTTTTGTATATATGCTATTTTTCACAAAAATGTTTTGATTGTGATGATAAAAAAATATTTAAGCCTACAGATTTTTCTAAGGAAAAATCCGAGAGGATCGTATGGTAATCCATGACAAACTCTGGGATCTGTCCTGTAACTACTTGTTGAAGAGTGCTGTGAAAACGACTGCTTTTTTATTTCTTTGCTTTGTGTATATGTTATATTAAACAATTAAAAAGTTATTAAAAAAAGAAAGAAAGAAAAAGGGGGATCATAGTAAATAACTAAAACCCGAAGCCAACTGAATCCCTAACAAAATTCCCTAGAATCCTGTTGCCCTAGCAGTCCTCCACCTAGTGTTTCTCCTAAAATTATATAAAGACTGCATATATCCTCAACACCTTTAAAATTCTACTTAAAAGTACACTGGAAGGGCTTTGTGTAACAGTTTTTCACAGACAGCCACTTCATTCCTTTTTCCCCCCTTGAGTAAAATGACAAATTATGATGTCAGGAAATTCTTCACTAAGCAGAACTTACGCTTTTATCAGAACAGAGGAAGGGGCAAATACAAGAGCAGCCACTAAGTGGGGAGCGGGGTAAAGTGAGTGGCACACACTGCTTTTTCCTCTTACTCCTCTCATCTCTGTTCTTTATGCTTCCTGAACTTCCTCCCCACCACAGAAGGAACACCTCCCCCCTCCATGTGCTAGGGTGGTGGCTGTCAGTGTGCACTCGAGACCAGGATCTTCAGCATCGCCCAGGAATTACTGAAAATGCACATTCTCGGGCCTGGCCACGGACCTATTGGTTCAGAAACTGTGGAGATGTGACCCAGCAATCTGCATTCTAACAAGCCCTCCAGATGATTCTGTTGCATGTTCAAATTTAAGAACCGCTGCTGTAAGGAAACTCAAGCAGTGAAAAGACTTGGCAGCTGATTCTTCTTAAAAAAAGTCAGTGGTGCTCAAGTCCTACAACTAAATTTAAAAGACAACATAACCCCAAATATAAGCACTAGAAGCACTACACTTAGTTAAACTTAGGATATGATCAGGTTCCTGGATCTTTGATTTTCAAAAAGGCTTCTGATCATGAAAAAAATGCTAGACAACACACGCACACACACACAAAATTAGAACATGCAGAAAATAACAGTAATGGCCAAAGGGTTTACCCTCAAATTCAGGTTAACAACGGGAGATTTAAATCACTCCTTGAGTTCTGGTCCCTTGGAAAACCTACTGATATAATAGTAAAGAGATGTTTTATGTCTTGTTTTGGTTTTTTTGTAAATGTATAAACCCAGTTTTTTTTTGGTAAATGTATAAATCCAAAAGGACAAAGAAAATTGGAAAGGAATTAACAGCAACAAAATTTCATAAGCTGGAAAGTTGAAGGACCAGTAGAAAGGACTTAACAGACCCAAGAAACTGGATTTAATAGACCCAAGAAAGCTGATCCTAAGCAGGAACAGAAGCAATGAAGCTACCTATTATTGTAGGACCTCCAAATAATAACTTTGGAAATAGGATGGAAAGCAATCTATAAATAGAAAAATTGTTTGCTGTGGTGATTAAGAAGTGGTTAGAGTGCCTGCTTCCTGGGCTGGTGGGGTAAGGACCTCTGGGAAACTACTCCTCCATAAAAGCAATGAGAACGCTGGCAAAACTGGAAAATCCAACTTTTTCAGAACTCTGGAAATTAACCAAAGGCTTGTAACCATCCAAGGAGTGTTTATTCAAGAAAAATAGCTGAATTTTGGTAAGAACAGCAAGTTTTATGGCATTTTGCACTTGTCATGTTCCTATCCCCCAACTCTGTGGAAGATCTGAAAACCAACAGTCTCACAATTATAGTAGCCATGGAGACCAGAAGCCTAGCAGCCAGTGGAAGGAACAGAAGAGGTTTGGAGCCCCTCAAAAGCCCTATTTGCCAAGAACTGTTACTATTTTACCTATATGGCAATTCCTGGAAAACTCCCACTCAAAGCATTTCTATTTATTTGATTTGCACAGAGTTCACTCAGAGCAAAGAACCTTTTCCCTAGGGCATTTGTCAAAAAACAATCAATGGCAATTGTTTAACATCGCAGCTGCCTCAGGCAGCAATAGCAGGGAAAATAAGAAGCTTACCAAAAAAACTTAAAAAGGAAAAGCTAAAGACTGTGCTGTCCACAAGGAGCTTCCAACATCTCTGACATATTCCTGGGTATCTAGAAGGTTCATGAGCATGACTGTGTGCAGGTCAGGAAACAACTGGGAAGGCACTAATCTCTCACCTCTGACTGACCTTGAGCTTCTCACAAATAGGAAGTGAAGACTGAGGGAGTGTTGTAAACTGCCTGCCGGAACGTAGAAATCATGCTCCAACACACACACAGAGTGCCTTGGCAAAGGCTGGGAGACTTATGGTTGGCAAGTCATTTAAGGAATTCTCTGTGTGATCATTAGCTGACTACTACACTAACCAAGAAGAGACTCTAGTGGTCACATACAACAGGGAACACAGACCTTACAGAATTCGTTCTGGAAAGTCACTAAACAAGTAAGCAGCAACAACAAACACTTTTTTGGAGGAGGGACAAGAATCTGACTTGCGTCCAATTTTCGACAAAAATAACAAAACACACAAAGAAACATGAAAAGACGGTGATACACAGATAAAGAAGCAGTCAATACAAGCTGTCCCTGAGGAAGCCCAGATGTTGGATTTACTAGACAAAGATTTTAAACCAGTTATCATAAATAAGTTCAAAGAACTAAATGCAACTATGTCTAAAAAAGTAAAGATAGGGCAGGTCGTGATGGCTCAGCAGGCAAGAATGCTCACCTGCCATGCCAGAGGACCCGGGTTCGATTCCCAGTGCCTGTCCATGTTATTAAAAAAAAAAAAAAAAGTAAAGATAAGTATGAGCATGATGTCTCTCCAAATGAGAATATCAAGAAAGATAATAGACATTATAAAAAAGAACCATATGGAAATTCAGGAGTTGAAAAGTATAAGGCCAAAATGAAAAATTCACTAGAGGGACTCAAAAACAGACTTAAGCTGGCACAAGAAAAAAAATCAGCAAACTTGAAGACAGGCCAACTGAAATTAGCTAGTCTGAGGAACAGAAAGAAAAAATAATGAATAAAAGTGAACAGAGCTTCAGAGACCTGTAGGACACCATCAAATATACCAACATATGCATAATGGGAGGCCCAGTAAGAGAAGAAAGATAGAAAGTAACAGAAAGAATATTCTAAGAAAAAATGGTCAAAAACTTCCCAAATTTCATATAAAGCACTAATCCACACATTCAAAAAGCTTAATAAATTTCATGTAGGATAAACCCAAAGAGATCCATATCTACACATATCATAATTGAACTGCTGAAAGTCAAAGACAAAGAGAAAATCTCAAAAGAAGCAAGAGAAGTGACTTATCATATACAAGGGTTCCACAGTAAGATTAATAGCTGATTTCTCGTTATGGAGGCCTAAAAGCAGTGGGATGAAATATTCAAGGGCTGAAAGAAAAAGATTGTCAACCAAACATTTTAGTTCCAGTGAAGACTATCTTTTAAAAATGAAGAAGAAATTAAGACATTCTTAGATATTTCATTTCTGGAAAACTTGCTCTATGAGAAATACTAAAAAGAGTCCTTTGTGCTGGAATAAAAGGACATTGGCCTGTAACTTGAATCCATGTGAAGAAATTAACAGCCCTGGTAAAAAGTAACTACATAGGTAAATTTAACAGATAGCATAAATGTATTCTTTCTTTGTTTGTAACATCTTTCTTCTCCTACCTATGTTAAAATAAAATTGTATAAAGGAATAATTATAAAAGTGTTGATGAGATTCTAATATATAAAGATGTGATTTGTATAACAACAATAGCACAAAAGCAGGGAGGAAGGAATGGAGTTAAATAGGAAGGTACACTCTTGAAATTAAGTTGGTATTAATCAGAACTATAATAATACAAGTTAAGATGTTAATTGTAACTCCCTGGGTAACCACCAAGAAAACCAAAAATATATGTATAATAAATAAATGACAAGGAAATGAAAAAGATACACTAAAAAATATCTATTTAGTATAAAAGAAGACAGTAATAGTAGAATAAAGGAACAAAAGATACATAAAATAGGATATAAAAATTGGCAAAATGGCAGACATAAATATTACCTTAGCAGGAACTACATTAGCTGTAAATGGATTAAACACAACAATTCAAAAGGCAGAGATTGGCAGAATGGATTAAAGAAAAACCAGAAACCAACTACATGCTATCCACAAGAGATTCACTTTAGATCCAAAGGCATGGAAAGGAAGAAAGTGAAAGGACAGAAAAATATATTCTATGCAAATAGTAATCAAAAGACGACTGAAGTGGCTATAATAATCAAAGTGGACATAAGACAAAACTTGTTAAAAAGACAAAAAAGGACATCTTATAATAAATAAAAGGTCACTCCATCAGGAAGCCAATTATAAACATACAGGCACTTCACAATGCAGTCCCAAAATACATAAAGCAAAAACTAACGAATTGAAAAGAGAAGTGGACAATTCAACAAAAATAGTTGGGGGACTTCACTACCTCACTTTCAATAACAGAACAAGTAGACAGAAGATCAACAAATAAATAGAAGATTTGTACACTACTTTTTTTTTTTATTTCAGCCCTTTGCTTTGTATAATTTGCTCTGTTACCTTTTCTTCCTTTATTACTTGAGGAATTCCCAAATTCCCACTTATCCTTTAATCCTCCACATGAAAATCAATCTCTCTTTAAGGACTTCTTTTGCTTCCCTTCTCCTCTTGTAGGGAGTTAGGCTCTCTATTCATTGTGCTTCCATGGCACCTTGCACATAATAGATTATAGCTCTGAGGACATCATATTGCAGCTATTTTTTTATACTGAGCTTCTTGAGGCAGTGATCATGTCCTTATATTTCTCTTGCTTACAACATTACCACAGCGTACTGTAGGTTCTTAATAAAAGTCTGCTGAATGAATGAATATTTGTGCATGTCT
>PVIY010006846.1:0-85175 GCA_004026745.1 Myrmecophaga tridactyla
CAATGAGAGGGAGGGGTAAGGTGTATGGGATATATGAGTTTTTTCTTTTTTCTTTTCATTTCTTTATCTGGAATGATGCAAATGTTCTAAAAATGATTATGGTAATGAATACACAAACTATATCATGATATTGTGAGCCACTGATTATACATTGTGGATGTATTTTGGGTGTGTGAAGATTTCTCAATAAAAATATATTTTTCAAAAAACTATTATCTAGGGTTGCAAGGTAGTTGCAAGGTAATTCCACTCAGTGGTGGAATTCTCACCTGCCATGCAGGAGACCTGGGTTTGATTCCCGGACCATGCACTTCCAAAATAAACAAACAAATAAGCAAAAAAAAAACAAAAAACAAACAAACAAAAATGCAACAAATGGTGCTGCAATAATGGAATACACACATGTAAAAATAATGAAATGTCACCCCTACCATATAACATACAAAAAAAAAAAGAAAAAACCCAAAATCTGAAGATGAATAGTTGACACCATATATGATACCAATCTGTAGTGAGGGAAAAATTTCACTTCAGATCTCTTGGTTCTACATCTAACCCCTGCACCCCACCTTTACTAGCTGCAGCTACATAAGTATTCTTGAGATAGCTCTTTTTCATGAAAATAGTGACATATTAACATTTATTGTAGATTAGATCCTTGTCATATAAAATACCAAATCCATAGAAGCAACATAAAATAAGATGGCTGCATTATTCCTGGTGCTGAGTTGAAGTGCTCTGCATTCTAATAATAGGGGGAAGAAAGAATGACAAGTGACCTGTCAGAGGATGGAACTCATTTTACAGAGTTTGCAAATGAAGCAGAAGAATGTAAGAATGTACTTCATCAGCAAGTTAGCAACGACTTTGCTATTATCACCACTCTTCATATTTCTGTTGGAATTTTATACCATAAATAGCATTAAATTCAACTGACTAGAAGTAAAATATCTAAATGTGCATTCCCTGTAACATATTCTATTTCGGTGTTTTATTTGTATTCAGGCAGATTAAAATGGAAATGATGTGAGGCAAAGAATTCATCATTTATTTCAGTTTAGTGACTCAGCCATTTATCCTGATATCCACCTGCAGTTTCCAAACCCTTTTTTTCATATAGATTCTATAGATTCTTACAGTTCTGCTTTATTATAAGATGGAGAAATAGAGTCATTCAAAGTAGCATCTAAGAGGCTTTATTTATTTTTGCCAAAGGACTTGGATATTAATGCATAGAATGAGAATGATTGCATATATGCAAAAATGCAAGTCTATTCCTGCCTTTACTTAGTTATAAAAAACAAGCATACTTAAGTTCTAAGGTATAAATTCATTCTAAGAGAAATCTGCATTATATGTGTAAGAAAGGAGAAGGAGGCTGAGGCGAAGTACCTATAATTGAATTAACTTTGAAATTTAGTGCACATCTGTGTGTATATATATGTTTAAAACGTTGTGCCTAAAGTGGGAAAATGTAAAAATGAGACAAACTAAAACTTGGAGCAATTTTGATAATTTACATACAGATTTTTAAGCGCTCTACCTTAAATTATTAAACCTTGCCTCTTCTGACATTAAGATGATATTTCAAATAAAAGTTTATTGAATAATGGCAGACACATAAAACTACATTAATATCTGAAATGTTCATGTTTTATAATATTATATTATTTTATATCTGTAACATGTATCTGGATAAAACACAGAATATTTAAAACTTATAGAAAATGCTTGTTACCCATCATTTGCCCATAGGCAATTATTGGCATTAATCATTTTCTCAACTGTGTGTTACTATACATGACTATGCATACATGAATGCATGTACATACACAGACATATAACTTTGAAGTTCCTTTTGACTCTGTTACATTTCACTCCTTTCTGTTGTTCTTCATAAGCAAGCAACATGATTCTATTATGTTTCCTCAATATATGTAAATTTATGAACCATATATAGAATTTATAGGTGTGTGTTTAAATGTCTGTTAGTGATAGTCTTCATACTTTTTGTTTAGAATCACGTATTAATGTTCATGAGTTCAACCCATGCTGATATATAGATAGAAGTATAAAGATATGGCTGTAGCTAAGTACAGATAGCTTATAATGTGTCCAACATTTTGATAAACATTTTACTTATTCATTACTCTCTTGATTTAGAGTTATATTGCTTTCAGAAATTTATATTTCAGGCTATAATGAACATTGTTTTGCGTATCTCCTTATGTACAAGTATTAGAGTAATCTCTGGGTCATGGAGAGACATCATGAGACAGAAATTAAAGGCATGAGCTGTTTTTTTCTCCTTTTTTGTTACTTTCATTATATTTTAGAGCTTTTGTCATTTCATTAAACACTAGGAAGTGGGACATAACACGCAATCTTACCCCAGATTTGAGTTTTCTCTTTTTATAAAATGAGTTTTCAGAGATTTTGCAGTGAAGCAGCTAAGTTGTTCCTGAGAAGTTAGATTTGTTTATAATGTAATAAAATATTTTAAAAGTTCGAATTGCTGCCAAACTTAATGAAAAAATGTTAGCCATAATAGAAAGCTTGCATTCATTTTCCTGAATGTAGTTATCTACTCTAAATATGCATTATTCTGCTGTGTATGCTTCATGTGTTTTCATCCCTTTGAAAGCTTGTCAGAAATGCAATTTATTCAAATGTTCTACCCTCAATTGATAGGCTCTAACTTGCTGTTGCATTTTGCCATCAAGTTAAATTCAATGTGTCATTGAATTTATTCTGTCAGTCGTCAACATGTCAATTCATGTTTTGTGAATAGATTGATGTTAACAGGAATAATAAAAGATTAATTTAAATAAATTAATTAAAAACTTCAATCTCAAAATGTCTCCAAATTTTATTCATACTATATATGACGTAAACATTTTAGCTGTCTTTTTTTTTTACCATAATTAGAAGGAAAATAATGAGGAAAAGAAGACATATATGAAAAACTGATAGCCAGCATTGTACTCAATGGAGAAAGATTGAAAGCTTTTCCCCTAAGATCGAGAATGAGACAAGGATGCGCTCTGTCACTATTATTATTCAACATTGTGATAGAAGTTCTAGCTAAAGCAATCAGGCAGGGCAAAGAAATAAAAGGCATCCAAATTAGAAAGGAAGAAGTAAAACGTTCATTATTTGCAGATCACATGACACTATATTTGGAAAAACCTGAGAAATCTACAACAAAGTTACTTGAGCTAATAAACATATTCAGCAAGGTGGTGAGATTTAAAATCAATGTGCAAAAATCAGTTACATTTCTGTGCACAAACAATGACCTGAGGTGTCTGTTATGAAAATAATTCCATTTGAAATGGCAACTAAAAGAATCAAGTACTTAGGAATGAATTTAACTAGGGACATAAAGGACTTATACAGAAAACTACATAACATTGCAAAAAGAAATAAAAGAAAATCTAACTAGATGGAAAGACATTCCCTGCTCATGGATCTTCCTATTCATGATAGGACTTTACATTAAATATAGTTAACATGTCAATTCTACCCAAATTGAACTACAGATTCAACGCAGTACCAATCAAAATTCCAACAACCTACTTTGAAGACTTGGAAAAGCTAACTACCAAATTCATCTGGAAGGGAAAGAGACCCGAATAGCTAAAACCATCCTAAAATAAAAGAATGAAGTGGGAGGATTAACACTTCCTGACTTTAAAATTTATTATAAAGACACAGTAGTCAAAACACCATAGTACTGGCACAAAAACAGAAGTATTGACAAATGGAATTGAATTGAGAGCAAAAAGTAGACCACCAAATATATGGTCAGTTGATTTTTGACAAATCTGCTAAACTGGAACAAATAGCCTTTTCAATAAATGGGCCTGGGGGAACTGGATATCAATAGCCAAAAGAATGAAAGAGGACCCTTTCCTTAAACACTATATGAAAATTAACTCAAAGTGGATCACACACCTAAATATAAGAATTAGCACCATAAGGCTTCTAGAAGAAAATATAAGTAAACATCTTCAAGACCTAGTAATAGGAGGTAATTTCCTAAATTTTACACCAAAGCACAAGCAACAAAAGGAACAATAGATAAAAGGGAACTCCTCAAAATCAAATGCCTCTGCAACTCAAAAGACTTTGTCAAAATGATGAAAAGGAGCCAACCCAATGGGAGAAAATATTTGGAAATCACGTCAGACGAAACTTTCATATCCTGCATACATAAAGAAATCATACAACTCAACAACAAAAAAACAAACAACCCAATTATAAAATGGGCTAAAGATATGAATAGGAATTCTTCTGAAGAACAAATACAGATGGCTCAAAAGCACATGAAGAGATGCTCATTTTCATTAGTGATAAGGGAAATGCAGATCAAGACTACAATGAGATACCACCTCACACGTATAAAAGTGGATGTCATTGAACAAATGGAAACTTCAAATGTTGGAGAGGATGTGGAGAAACTGGGACACTTGTGCACTGCTGGTGGGAATGTGTAATGGTACAGCTGCTGTGGAAGACAGCTTGGCTGTTCCTTAGCAAACTAAATATCGAGTTGCCCTATGACCCAGCAATAGCACTAGTTGATATATACCCAGAAAAGCTGGAAGCAATAACACAAACAGACGCTTAAACACTGATGTTCATAGTAACATTACTCCCAGTTGCCAAAGAAAATGCTGAGTGAAATAAGTCTGATACAAAAGGATAGATACTGTGTGACTCCACTTTTATGACCATGGTAAAGGTAAAATCAGAGGTTTATAATACAGAATATAAGGGACTTAGAGATACATAGAAGCTAGAGATAGGTGAACAGTTAGCTAAGGAGGTTGAACTCCAATGTAAGAGAATAGATTGAAGTGAAGGTGGTTCTCTAGTGGGTCTAGAAGTAATATTAGCACATTGAAGGCGAACACGATTGACAGGGATTGTAAAGACCTATGTGTTCCACTGATTGACACTAGAAATACAAATAAGTTCTTACAAGAACTACTTCAAAGGTATAATTCATGTGCAAAGAGGGTTAAAGTCCAAGATACAGGGGGAAAACTGCTTTTGCATGCTATGGACTATGTTTAACAGTAAAATATCAGCAGTACCACAGCAACATTGGGTAAATAATGGGGGGAGGGCAAGAATTAAGGGGAGATTTAGATTTCCTATTTAGTGAGAGTGTGTTTACTGGTTATCTTTCTCTTGGGAACAATGAAATTATCTAAAATTGGGCATTATATATAATGTTTAATGAATGCAGGTGGCTGAGGGATGCACTGACTGATAAGTAGATTGGTGAATGATGATATATATATATATGATTGAATATCATGCTGCTACAAAAAATAACGAAGTTGTGAGGCATGCAATGGTGTGAATGAACCTGTGGGACATTTGTTAAGGTGAAATAAGCCAGAAATGAAAGAACAATCATTGTATGGTCTCCTTTAGAAGATGCTTATAAAAAAAAACAGGGGGCTAGATTGTAAGCTCTTATAGCAGACACATTTAGTCTAATGTGGTAATTTTTATTTTGTGAGAGGCTGTTTTATATATTGATAATCAGGTATTTAGAGATAAGAACAAAGCTGATCAGGTCAGAACACATAGTTAAGGAAGACATTGTCTATATCTTAAAACCATACCTACTTTTTGAGACCAAAGGAAGAAAGTTTAATTTTGCCCTGAACCTAAATGTTCTGTACCACATAATCTAACTCAACCTGTCTGGATAGCTCATTGGAACAACTGAAACACAGGAAGCCCAGAATAAGAATGAGGGCCTTTAACCCTGTATAACTTAATGTAATGCCTAGATCCATCCTAGAATATGTTAAGCAGATAATCAAAAAGTATTGGCAGCGCGGTGTGATGGTGGCTCAGTGGCAGAATTCTCACCTGCCATGCCCGAGACCCGAGTTCGATTCCCAGTTCCTGTCCATGCAAAAAACGAAAACAAAAAAGCATTGGCAAAGTCCCTTAAGAGATGGGAGAAAAAATATGGAACTACTAAACTTTGCCATCATGGAATCCCCTGATATTGTATCAAACATTAGTGACACCCAAATCAATAGGCCAAGCCCTTGATCTTGAGATTTACCCTTGTGAAGCTTGTGTAGGTAGCAGAGAATTTTAGCCTACCTAAAGGTATCCCTAAGAGTTACTTCTGGAGGACCTCTTTTGTTGCTCAGATATGACCTCACTCTCCCTAAGCCCAACTCTGCAAGTGAAATCATTGCCGTCCCACTACATGGGACATGACCTCTGGGGGTGAAAGTCTCCCTGGGATGAGTCCAGCCCTGGCACCAGGAGATCACCAATTCCATCCTGACCAACAAGGGAAAAAGAAGTATAACCAACAAAGTATCAGTGGCAGAACGAGTTCAAATAGAGTCAATAGGCCACTCTGGAGGTTGCTCTTAGGCAAGCTTCAGTTAGAAATTGCTACCTATCATAACTTCTCAAATCCCAACCAAAACCAGTCCAGCCAATTCTAAAGAACATCTAGGGCAATATATAAGCTTCTACAAAGGTTCCATGCATGTGGTAGCTTTCCAGAAACCTACAATCTCCAGATGGGTCCCTGGACCAGATAAGTCCTGGAACCTAGAGGGGGAGGGCCCAGCCTTTCCAGAACTTCAGGTAGTTTCATCTCACTACCCCATATTATTAGACAGCCCCTTCCAAAATATAAAATTTAGAATGGCTATAGCCCATATGCTCCTAAAGAGTGGGATAGAAAGATTAAAGGTGATGATGGAATTATACAGAGAAAGTAGGGTTTAACAAACGAATATGATTGCTGAATCATCAAATTGATATTTCTTTTAGCTTCCAGTATCTTAGAGCAGCTAGAAGTAAAAACCTAAAATTGTGGAATTGTAACCCACACCAAACTAAAATCTGCTCTACAGGGTGGGCCACAGTGGCTCAACAGGCAGAGTTCTCGCCTGCCACGCTGGAGATCCAGGTTCATTTTCCCAGTGCCTGCACATGTAAAAAAAAAAAAAAAAAAAAAATCTGTTCTACAACAAATTGTTGGGCTGCATTTTGAAATCTACTGCTTTTTTGTATATATGTGTTTATTTTTCACAAAATGGAAAAAGAAGTTGATGGTGATGATAAAAGAATATTTATTCCTTCTACCTCCTATAATTTGGAGCAGCTAGGAGGAAAAATCTGAGATGATGGTGTTCTAGTATGCCAGCTGCTGGAATGCAACACACCAGAGATGGATTGGCTTTTAATAAAAGGGGATTTACTTTGTTAGTTCTTCAGAGGAAAGGCAGCTAACTTTCCACTGAGGTTCTTTCTTACGTGGGAAGGCACAGGATGATCTCTGCTGGTCTTCTCTCCAGGCCCCTGGGTTCCAACAACTTTCCCCTGGGTGACTTCTTTCTGCATCTCGAAAGGCCTGGGCTGAGCTGCGAGTGAGATGAGGAATGCCGAGCTGCTAGGCTGTGCTACGTTGCACTCTCTCATTTAAGCACCAGCCAATTAAGTCAAACGTCACTCATTGCAGCAGACACACCTCCTAGCTGACTGCAGATGTACTTAGCAACAGATGAGGTTCAGGTCCCATTGGCTTATGTCTGCAGCAACAAAACTAGGTATGCTCACCTGGCCAAGTTGACAACTGAATCTAACTAACACAGATGGTATGGTAGCCCATGACAAGCTCTGGGATCTCTCCTGTAAGTACTTGTTGAAGAGCACTTTGGAAACTATTGTTTTTATTTCTTTGCTTTGTATATATATATATATATATATATGTTATATTATATATTAAAATAGTTAAAAAACACTGTGAACCACAAAGTTTGGAAATAATATATAATTGATACTCTTACAATTTATTTTGTATTTATATATTGTTCCACACCTCACACCAGAATGATGGGCTGCCTAATATTTAAGCTATACGGTACAAACAAAAATATGATGGCAATGTAATTGAGGAAAAATAATTAAAATTCTGAAGGAATAATGTAACAAGAATTTTTTGTGTATAATGCAAATAACACTTCAAATGCTACAGTGAGCAAAAAAATCTTTAACACATGTAAAAGCGTATCATGCTATATTACAACATAATTTGGTAATCATTTTTATCCATGGGTACATGAATCTATAAATGTATGAATCTATTTTGATCCTAATAGATTCATATCAGGAGTCCAGAAATTAGACAAGCTGATTTAGTTGCTGCTACATGGATACAAAGATTAAGAATAATGAACAAAATTAACAATATTAATAATAATAATATTGATAGCAATGAAGGGCAGTAGCTCTAAAAGATATAGCACACTATATTTAAAAGTGCAATAAAACTAATATTTTTACAAAAAAATCAATGGAAGAAGATAAAAACCCCCAAAACACATCTGCAGATGGGAATTTAGTTCATGATATGTGTATAAGATTCCAAATCAGTAGAGATAAAATGGCTTACATTATCAATCATTTTTTGAGAACTACTTAGCTAATTTTAAAAATATAATGTTGGAACACTTTTCATATCTTACACTAAAATAAGGTTTATTTAGGTTCATGTGTCACCATTGAAAATACTAGAAAAAAATGTGATTGTTTTTAATAAATAAATTGAGGAGTGAAGAACTTTCTTTGCATAACAAAAATTCCACATAAAGAATCCCAGAAGTTGAAAAATAAATATTGATACATTCTGCTATATAAATATAAAATACTCTGCATGGCAAAAGTCAAACTCATCACTAAAAAGCCAAAAGAAAAATGAAAAATTAGGGGGAAAATGTGCGCATCATATGTTACAGAATAAAACACATTCTCTTACATATAAATAGTATAAGAAAGTAAGAAGGTTAATACACAAAAGGAAAATATGCAATGGATATGAGAAAAAAATTAACAGAAAAAGAAATTAAATATCTCTTCAAACATATGAACAGATACTTAATCTCAATCTCAATCATAATAAATGCATTACATACTCAAATAAGTGTTTTCAATCTACTGAGAAAGATCAAAATGTTAACTCACTATTTTGCTGTTGGAGTGGGGAAATAGTGCTTGCTTTAGATTCCTGGCTGCTTAAACTAACACTATACAATGGTTGACTCAGTCTCAGAGCCTAGAATGTTGACTCCTTACCTGGGTCCAGGTCTTCGTGGAATGAGCAACCTTTGGGATTCCTTGGCTTTATTCTTCACATAGCAAAGCATATGGGGTGTTTTCTCCTTTCTCTCTGGATCCCAATTGATTTCCAGCTTCTATCAGTTCCCCATGGCTTCTCCCATGTCTAAGTTTCATTCTGTTTTTAGAGAACTTCAGTAGTCCCCATTAAAGCCCAAAACTGATTCAGGTGGCTACACCTAAACTAAAAATAATAGCTTCAAAAGGTCCTATTTACATTGGGTTCACACACAGAGGAATGAATTAAGAATAAGAATGCATTTTTTCTGGGATATATACTTCAATCCCCAACAGTGCTCATGTGAATGTTTATCAATTTGACAATCTGTATCCGTGGTGGTTTGAAGCCAAGGTACCCCATTAAAAATATGCTCTTAAATCTAATCCATTCTTGTGATGTAAACCCACTATGATGGGATCTTTGGATGGGACTACTTCGTTAATGAGATGTCCCACCTCATTCAGAATGGAACTTAATCCTATTACTGGAGATCTTTATAAATGGAATGAATACAGAGAAAGAGAAAAAGCCATGGAACAAAAAGCTGAAATCAATGAAACCCAGAAGAGAGGGGATTGTCTAGCAGCCACACCTATTGGCATTACCAAGTATAGAGAGGAGCCAAGGATCATTGACAGCTGGTTTTCAGGAAGAAGGAATCCCGATAATGATTCCTTCATTTGAACACTTTCCCAGACTCCAACCGTAAGTGAATGTATTTCAGTTGTTTAATCTGAACCCATTTCTTGGTATTGCTTTGTGCACCTAGAAAACTAAAACCGTGCCATTTAAATTATATCCACTTCTAAACATAACATTTAAATTTATATAAACTGTCTTACTTATATACTCAGATGTGTGAAGAATTGCATCAGTCTAGCATATTAATGTTAGCATTCTATGGTAATAATAATATTGGATAAAACTTTGTTTAGTTGATAAGCAACATTTTTTTTAGATTATCATGGATCTATTCTATGAGAAGCATCAAAAAGTATGATGTGGCATTATATACCTTAATAAACAATAAGTTTCAACCAATTTTTTGTATATGAAAAACAAGTCAGGGCATAATAACATATATGGCATACAACCTGTTAGGTAAAAATTTTAAAAAAAGAATAAAAAATTACTTGTGGCTTTTCCAGTATAGGGAAATTGGTGATTGATGGTTTGCACAGGAGAGCGATATGCAGTGCAGTAAATACTGTTCTATGTCATTTTTATTATGTAGCATTACTATTTGAAATGATATTACTACTGATAATAATAATAATAATAGTAATAATACATGAAATCCAAAATAGTCTTAGTAGGATACAAAGAAGACAAGTTACAGTAGGTTTACAGAGGGAATCATTTTACTACAATATCACCCAAATTCCTAGCCATTTTGGCACATTCAACAGACTTGGTTTGAGGATCTGATTCAAGTACAACAGGCTCATGATATTCTCTCAAAACATTTCAACAGTTATGTTTGCAAATACTCATTCTAGAAAACTAAAGCAATTAGAGGGAGAATACAAAGAAAGAAGAGACAGGAGGACCTAAAGCAGATTCAAGGTAAGAAATTTAAAAACTGGAGAGTAGGTGCTATGATAACTGCACTCAACATTTCAGCCACAGCTTTCAGTTCTTTGCAGAGCCAAGGTCTTACCCAACATTTAGGTAGTGAGACACTTGCTAGTCTGCTGACAAATAATCTTCTCTCTCTTTAAAAATCTACCTCAGCCGTATTTTTGTTACTTGCAATGAAATGTATTCATTGCATATATATAAATATAAATATAGTGTATATATATATAAATAATGCAAATAATTTTTTTTACTACCACTAATGTAGAATTCTCATCACATATCGATCGGAGAATTGGAGAGAAATAAGGAAAATCAATACTTGAGATGACCGCATAAAATTTGTACCAATTAATGTCTAAAAAATCTTAGCACGATAGTCACTCCTCACTCTTCCATTTAATTATGTGTTTTTACTTGTATACTCTATATAATACTTGCTAAGTAGTAAAATACTTAAAAGATCCATATTTATGTTACAATTATGTTACGCATGCAACTATTAGTTCATTGCATGTATAAAGATGTACTGATTGATATATACATATGTTGGCTAAATAAATGAGTGAATATTTGCCTAAATAGGTATTCATACACTTGGATTATTTTACAGGGATGCAAGGCAAATGCAAGCAGTATATAAATAAGCAAATGTGCTTTCTGTTGTGATTTTGTGCAAATATGTAACAGAATTTTTTAATAACTATACTTCAAAATAACAACCTGATATATTAATACATTATTTCCCAGAAAAAATATACTCATTCAATCAACACATTTAAAAAATATGAATTAGTTATGTAATAATTATCAGTCTTTAAAAAATTATACATACATAATATTGCAAATAAAAATATGCTTAGCCATCAAGTAGTAATTTAAAATTACAAGATAATTAATACTAAGTCATTCCAGAGGATGCGATTCACCCACTAGCTCATCTGTATTACTTCCCAGCTCCTTGTGTTCTACCCACTTATGTCTGTCTTGATATGATCAGTAAATTCTTTGCATTTAAGTGAGACATGGGAACAAATGATTCATTTTTCTGTCCCTGGTGTAAAAGTTAAAGGCAATTTTTTCAAAAAAGGATTTTCATAATTACTCAATGCTGAAATGTTCTATAAGAAATATGACAAATGTAGCTGTAAGGTAGTATGTCCTGGCAAGGAATTAAGATCAAAGTCACCTCCAAAGATGTGAGATTCAGGCTATGCAAAGAGCTGACTAAGGATTTCTTTAGATTCTGGTGTATTTTTATCCTTATAATGATCTTGACATGGTCATAAATCTATCATTACTATCCCTTGACCTGTCTTAAAAAAGAAATATTGCTTTCTATGATGTAAAATGTCAATGTCACATTTTAATGCCTAAATGAAGTAGAAAAGGATGAGTCATATGGTAAAACTTCTATAAAATTGAAACTTTAGGGTAAAGTTTTTATTCTTGCTTTTTAAAAAAATCTGGTCTATTTCTTTTGTTCTAAGTTATTTGTGTTTATATGGAAACCTGCAATGAATTGTACCACCATGTCATATGTAGAAATAATACAGCAGATGGATGAATAGGATACTGATAAATTTACCGATTCTACTTGTTTAAAACAAATGCTAACATTAGTTTGATCCTTAACCTTGATCATTTCAAGTCTATTAATCTATCTGATATTAAATTTATACTTAGTTCAGAAATGTCTCTCTATATTTTTTCAAATAAAACCCATATTACTGGTTGCATAAAATTATCTTTTACTTAACAGGCCTCTTCATAGAAGTTTCACATGCAATGTGTATTTCTTTTTAAAAAGCTATTATACTGCCATAACTCTTTTTCATGGTTTTGCTTCTGTGCATCAGAGAGGTCAAAGATAAAATGCACTGTGTAGGGTTTCGTGTATTGAAAATGCTCTCAGAAGAAACAGCCATGAGAATTTGACACCATTTTAATGCAAATAGCAATTACAGCATGGTGCTATTCTATTAAAGTAATGAAAGTGCTTTGTTGTAAGCAATTTTGTGAACATTTTTATTTCAATAAGTTTGACTGTGCTTTGAAACTATGAATGTGTAAGAGGTGGTTTGTCTCCCTGAAGCAAGGACATTGATTTTTTGTTTTGTTTTTGTTTTGTGTGTTGTGTATGTACACGTGTGCATGTGCATTTTGTCTTCCCCTATCATTTCTAAAGGTCCTTCAGAAATAAAACAATTTCAAAATAAAATACACATTATCAATTTTCATAGTGATAGGAAGGCAGTAACAAGAGATACAACTTCCCTAAAGAATGGCACATCCTGTAGGTGACTCTATAATTGGTGAAGGTTCTAAAACGCATATGAGTCTTAAATGGGCCAGTTTGGAAGTTCCTCTCTCTCCCTACTCCTCTTCTTGCAAGCCACAATCCTAACCTTACACCATCCATTAACAAGTGATGATATAATAATTCTTCAAGTGAGAAATAAAGTATTGATTTTCAGAGTGATTTTGTAACCAACATTGGATTAGAAAAGGGATCACCCTGAAGAAAATTTTATAGGAAGCATGTTAAAGTTTGCATGTTATGAAATCATTGTTTTTTCTCAAATAACAAGATAAAAAAAATAATTTTGAAGGCATGAGATAGTTGAAAACAGAATTTTGCACACATATAAAACTGTAGAGAGTGGGAGTGAGGGGAGTACTGGAATTAGTATTTCAATAATTCCTCCATGGCATTTTGATTCATGCTAAAGATCAAAACCCTCTCCTCTATGATACTATTAGTTTAGGTTCTCTAGAAAGGACTTTTCAAAGTGTGGGCCATGGACTAACAGGCTCAACATCAAATTGCTTTTAGGAGAGTAAGATCACAGGCTCCCCTCCAGACCTACAGAATCAGAATTTCCAAGAGGCGGTCCCAGTAATCAGTGTTTATTCATGATTTCAGGTGATTCTTATTCCCTAAAAGTGGACCCTGGAATATGGATCCAGGTGCAATTGATTTCTTTTTTTAGGAATTCTTCCAGAATGAACCAGTAAGGGAAAGGGGAAAACAGGATAAAGAAAAGGAATCACAAAGCAAATCTGCAATTTCAGATGACATCTCAACCTCAGCCTGATCCTGGGAAGAACTCTGGATAGGAGCTGTGGTTTATTGTTAGTCCTTTAAGGTACAGCCCTCCACCCTGCCCCTTGGTGAGGCAGCAAGAAAAGGATGCATGAAGAAGCTGCTGGAGGAAAAGCTCAAGTTCTCAATCTTTAGAACTTAAGGCATGAGTGGGAAGTATTTGTGATGGGGATCCAAGGGAGCTCTGATGGAGGAAGAGGTATGCTGGGCTTCAAAATAGAAGGACTGGATTCAAATCCTTAGCTGCCTTATTTCTCCCTTTTAAATACTGAACACATTATTTTGTCTGATCTTGGGCTTCAGTTTTGTACCTGGAAAATTGGAATCAAAATGTACAGTAGATGAATAATCTCAAATAATATGTGCAGATAGAATGATGAATCATAGGCATACATGAAATAGTTGATATTAAATAGATAAAATAATTTTGTTTCCTCTGCAGTTATCTAAATTATTTGCATCTATTAATTCAATTTAACTTGAGAGAAACACTGTGAAGTAGATTGAAAATACTATTTCAAATATAGAAGAGCCTGGTTCAGCCTACATTTTACTTTAAAATCTATTCATAGTCCATGATGTGACTCTCCATACTTTTGTTTGGATTGATGATATATTTTATTTTTTGATTTGTGATCAATTACAATTCTTCTTACTATGATTAAAATGTAGTCACAATAGTTTTTGAGTTGGCATTTTGAGGAAACCATTATTAAAAATAACAGTGCAATATCACAGTACTCTTTTTTCTTGCTCTTCATAGAATATTTTTTTGTTTTTGTTATCCATGAGAGAACATTGTGAAATACAATAGTAAAACTAATATTTCATGAAAAAAATGCACTTTCAGTTTCATCAAAGATAATTCTACTCTTCTGAGCATGCAAGAAAAATGCATGTCTTAAAATTACTTTTATGTAGCTATACTTCTATAGCTCTTACAGAAATATTATGTAGTTTTCTCCTATTCATAGATGATACAATGCACTGTGTTCTTAGATTTGCTGGAAATCATAACATTTTATGACACATGAAATATGTCAATTTTGAAGTTTTTAAATGGCTTCAAAAATGTTATATTAGGATGCAAGCTCTTTAAAAGCAAAGCAAAACAAGATAAAACAAATACCTCAAAGAAAACCTTGACACAGTTGTGTTCCCCCCTCTGCAAAACAATAATACAGCTCAGTTAATCTAAGTTAACATCTTATGAAACTCAGTGTAAAGCAGTTGAAAAAATAATCACAAATAGGCACAAAAAATGAACGTGTTTACTCTTAGTGTTTTGAATTGGTTTTGCAATAAAAACAATCTGATGTTATTTTGTACCCAATATATACATTAGAAGATTGAATAAAATGTGAAAGAAATATAATGTTATCATTTATTTGTTCTAAAATATTTTATACATTGTCTCAGGGCCAAGTGTAATTAGTCAGTAACACTACTGACCTACATGTTAGAAATAACAGTCAATAGTGGTTTGCATATCAAATATTCACCTATGTATATAGGCATCTGTAGTGTGATTAATCTACTTTATGCTCCTGAATGCCCATTAAAATCATTTAGGATTTGTCTCCACATTTATGTGGTCACTTTTGAAAACTACCTCCCTTGATACTCTAATAAGCAGCTTAATTCACAATTATATTTTGAAGTCTTAGAGTGAAGTGGTGCACATTGATTTTATTTCATATATTATTTAGAATTTTTTTCATGGCACATTGTCATAATGCATTCCCCCAAAGAAGACCTAAAACTATACTTTGAGAAATATGGAGCTATGGAATATATTTAGATTATGATAATATTCAGTGTCAACATTTATATATAATGTTCAAGTCTTCAAAGTTATGCAACCACAGATTTTATACAGAAAGAGTCAAGTACAGGACGAACGACTAATAAAAGTTATTTTCTTCTGTGACATGAATTCACTTTTTCATATTAAATTATATTCCTATTTATATTAGTATTGCTTTTATATTTTATAAGGTATCGTGCAATTTTTTTAACTTTTACAGTTGTAATAAAATAAATTCATAAAATGACTGTTTTCTTTATGTAACCGCTGGGCTCCTGTAAGTGAAATTACATTGTTGGAGTTTTTATTATTGTGCATAAACAATTTTAATGAACTTTGAACTTCATCTGACATTCCTTAATAAACTATTCTAAAAATTTTCCTTCAGATTTGAGCTATCTTGCAAATGGGTAATACTGACTTCCTTCTACTTTCATTCTTCCTTTTAGTTAGTTTAGCACTTTATACCTTTGTAATGACACACATTATTTATTATGCTTGGAAACTCATTTTTCTCCCTACTCTCATTTAATATACTGACCATCTTAAAGATAAGTATGTTATCGTTTTTTGAGCTAAAGAAGTTCAATATCAAGATGATAGACACAGGCAATTTAAATGTACTCTACCATGGTGGAGACAGGCTAATTGTCTCTCCATTTCCTTCTCCTTGGTATCCAGGAAGATGGTAGTGGAGTTGGTGACATGGAACTTGTTATGGCCAATGGAATGTGATCATCAGCGGTGCAGGTCATTGTCCATCCTAGATTCTCCAAAGAGATACTTGTCTCCCTCTCACTTTGTAAGCTGAAAGCAGAAGATCCAAGGGTGTACTCTGTAGGTCCTGTCTTTTGGAAGGGATAGATCTAGAAAACCTGGTGTGAAAAGCATTTGGATTTGAATAGCTTCTGATGTACATCATGGAATATCTGAACAGTTTATCTGTCTTGTGAGTTAAGGGGCATTTTGTAAATTTTGACTTCTGGTTTAATTTCAATTTTCCCCTCACAAACCAGAAAGGCTAATTTTCAGTTTATCATTTTAAACATCCATGTGAGTGTCATAAAAAAAATTCATAATTAAAAACTTTTAAAAACAACAACACAGAATTATCTACCAATAAGATGTTCCCAATTGGGATGCGAGGGTAGCTCAGTGACAAAATTCTTGCCTGCCACGCGGGAGGCCCAGGTTCAATTCCTGGACCATGCACTACCAAACAAACAAAAAACCAAACAAAAAATTTCAACAAATGGTGCTACAATAAGGGAATACTCACAGGAAAAAATAATAAAATGTGACCCCTATCAGAAAGCATACAAAGACAAAAAAAAAAAAAGATATTCCCAATCTTTCTTTTCTGAATAAGACACTATTATCATACTTTGGTTTTTTTTCAGTTCATACATATTTTGGGGGGCTTTTAAGGACACTATTATCCACCAAAATATTAGAAACTTAACAGTTTCTAGTGTTTTGATTCATTATTTTTCTCATTCTCCCAAATATTTTATCAGAAAATCTGTCATTTATAACTCCAAAATATTTCTTAAGTTTAACCACATTTCAAATCACCACTGCCCCATGTTATCCCAAGCCTTTATTTTGTCTTCATAAACAGAAAATTCTTATAAAACAGAAAATCAAATGTGTCATTTTCATACTTAATATATCTAATGGCTTCCTTTCACCAATTAAAAAAAAAAAAAAACACTCCTTAACTAGAACAACGCTTTAATTACTTGACACTAGCCTACCTCTCCAATCTTACCGTGGGCATGCTCCTTATTCATAACCATGCTTTAGCCATATGGAACCTCTTTCAATTCCATGAAAATGCCAACTTCCTAAATAATGCCACATTTCTTCTGTCATTGCCCTGGTTGTGGTACTTTCAACCCCCCTTCAGACCACCGCAAATACTTTGTAATGACAGACTCCTTTGCTTTTTCAGATTTTCACTTATGATTTGCTATTTCAGAAAAGTCCTTCCATAGTCAGCATTTTTGATGTCAAACTCTACAAATCAGACACTTGTAGCTTGACAAGTTATTGTATAGCATATATTCAAATTGTAGTTAACTTGATTACTTATAATTGTATACATGTGCATGAGGGCTTATATTACCTTCCAAATTTCCCTTCTATATGAGAGTAAGGATCAGGGTTTTTGACTACAATACCCTAAACACAATACATAATATAATATTTGGCAAAAATGATCTCCATAAATATTATCTTTTTAAAACTAACAGCAATAATCATAGTGAAAACAATATGAATAATAAATTAATAACAGCTTCTGAAGCTAATAAGCGACGTAATTAGGTTCTACCACAGCCAGGATTCTTAAAGTATATTATATGTCTTTCATTTCATGGCAGGCCATAGTCATGATATGAATTCCCAGCTTCCTACCTCAACTGACAAGCCCTGGAACTAAAGACAAACAATTTTGCTTGGAACATCAAGTTTTCACATATGATTAACAAGTTCTGAATTAACTAGACTATACTTCAGTAAAATATAATCCTTGAAATAATAAAGATATATGTCTTTTTATGAGGCTAGGTGGAATGGGCCCAGTAAGAAGAAACCACAAAAATATTTTGAGGCAATAATGCAAACTATCTACCACAGCAAATAATGGTCTCTATATTAGTATTTCTCATATTAAGCTTTGATTGCTGATTTTATACTTGCTTTATACTTCTTTAATTATTGCTCTTAATATCGCCTTCCTAAAAAATTTCATTTAGTTCATTGAACTCCTTAAGTATCTGTAGTCATGTTACTTTTTTTTACTAATATAAACACAAACCTACATATTTCCAACAAATTAAATCAATTTTAGAGACATTGCATTTCTATTATTAAATTTCAATTGGTTTCTAATTACTTGTGATCTTTTTCAATGACTTATAATTTATTTAGAATTGTATCAAATAATTTCAAAACATATTGGGTATTTTGTTACTACTATCTAAATCTATTTCCTTGTGTTAAAGAACGCCCTTGAATGATTCCGGTGTATACTTGCTCAAATGCATTTCATTATCTAAGACAGTCAGGTTCTATCATTTTTTCATGTGTACTTGAAAACACCCTGCTTTACATAAATTCATACTTCTTTATGAATACATTGGTTCATTCTTCCTTGTCATTTTTCAAATTTTATTGATTCTACAAACATAAAGGTAGTCTATAATTTTAGGAGAGATTTTTCAATTTCTCTCATATCATGAGGTAGGTTTCTTTTTTGTTATTTATACTACATTTGTTTCTTCTTTATTGATGGATAGTTTCATTATTTCCAGTTTTTGGCTGTTACAAAGCTGCTTAATGATGTATCTAAAAGTATTTATATGGACACCTGCTTACTTTTTAAAATATTTTTATTGACCAATCTTCACAAAAATATAGTCCATAAATGGTGTACAATCAATGGCCAACATCATCACATAGTTGTGTATTTAACACCATGACAGTTTTTTAGAACATATGCATCACTCCAGAGAAAGAAATAAAAAGAAAAAAGGAAAAAAAAAGAACCTCATATATCCCATACCCCTTACCCTTCCTGCTCATTAACCACTAGTATTTCAATCTACCCAAATTATTTTACCCCTTCTCCCCCTTATTATTTATTTATTTTTTATCCATACTTTCTTCTATCCACACCTAGGTAAAAGAACCATCAGACACAAGGTTTTCACAATCACACTGGCACATTGTAAAAAACCGTATCATTATACAACTGTCTTTAAGAATCAAGGCTCAATTTTTCGTATCTAAGCCACCTTTCTTGTGATTAATAATATGCACTCAATTTTTTTTATGCTTTTTACTTTCATTATAAATTCCTGGCAATTTTTCACATTTTCATCTTCTAGTTAATGTCTATTTTTTAAGTTGTATCATATTCAACATATATATTGAATTTTTAATTATACTAGTATTATGTTTTCATAAGTAGAAATACTATTTGAAACATAAGTAGAAATGCTAAATAGCAATATTATGTAAAAATCTTCAAGACTTTAAAAAATTATGTTTCTTTTTCTTATCTGTGATAGTTTGAAGCTATATGTATGCCAGAAAAACATGTCATTTAATTTAATCCATTCCTATGTGTGTGGACCCATTGTGAATACAATCTTTTGATGAGATTATCTCAGTTATGGTCTTAATCCTATTACAGGAATCCTTTATACAAAGTGCATATGGAAAGAGAAAGTGAATTATTCACCGAGGGAACAGTCAGAAGCTGAAATCAATGAAACCCAGAAGTGAAGGGAAGGACAAAGAGATGCCACCACGTGACAGATGTGACATAGATGCCAAGAATCCCTGGCAGCCATCCCCAGCACTCCAAGATACATTGCTTTGATGGCACCATGATTTGGAATTTCTTTCAGCCCCGTAACAATAACTTAATAAATTTCCATTGTTTAACCGGACCCATTTCATGATATATGTTTACGCTGCTATTTAAAAAATTTTCTTTTTAAAAACATGCTAGTTATTATCCATCTATAATTCCATTATCTGGAGGGCTAGGTTTTAATTGTGCTGTGATTTTTTTCAACTCTCATTTAAAATATCTTCTTACTTTTTGTCTTGTAATTTTGCTGTCTGAGCTAATGTTCACTTGAGCTTTACTTAAGGTTGAATTGATAGTTTATTCCTCAAATCGTATTACATTTTTAAGACAGGTGTTAGGGTTATTACATGCCTAGAACTAATTTTACTTAATTATGTTCTTCAGAGTTGGGGGATATCAGGTATTTAAAAAATTACAGATATTATAGGGTTCCATTGTGATAAAAAATTTTAAGGTTTTTATAAAAGTTTATTGTACTAACCATATATACAACTTAAAATTTCCCATTTTAACCATTCTCAAGTCTACAATTTAGAGTGCTACTGCCACCCACATTGAACACTCAGACTTTCTCATCACCTCAAAAAATTTGGCCTTACAGGGCCAACAAGGTCTTTTCTTATCTCCCTTATTTTTTGTAAGCTGTTCCTTTTAGCTCTATGCTCTATGTGGAATTCATTTTTTCTTTCCAGGTATTGACTTTTTTTAAGATCCAGAGCCTTCTCTCATTATTCTTGGGTAACCTTTAAAATGTTGTCTTACCTTCTACTAATAGAAGCAAATTCCTCAAGGGCAGCTCAAATTTCTATTTTATCTTCCAAGTGGGCCTTCCATTTCCTCTCTTTCTTTTCTGGATTTTTATGGCTGATCTTATTTTTAAGATCACAAAATATATATCATCAGGTTTATTCTATTTAATATGCATTTCTCATCCTTATGTTAAGTTTTAATATTTTCCCTGGATAATGTATTTATAGGAATTGAATTTTCCTATTTATTTTCTACAGTAGAATAACAAAGTAATTATAAAATTATAGTGTCAAAATGTCCCCAAAATTAATTGGAATAACTTTTCTCTCACTTCATCCTTTAGTACTTCTGGTAGATAATTATTTGTCAGCTACCTCAATACAAGGGAGACTTCCTATTCTGTGGCAGAATATAAACGTCTCAAATTTTCCCACATATTAAGTCTTAATATTCTTCATATTGGGTTGAGTTTTTACAATGTCTATAGTCTTTTTTTCTAATTTTAAACTTGCATTTTGAAATACCTTTAAATTTACAAGGCAGTTGCCAATATATATATATACCCATGCATAGAACTCCAGCACTAATCTATACCCCAGATACCCTGACCTATCAAGTTTAATTTTTTGCCATGTTTGCCATTTCATTCTTACCATATCTCAATGAATTTTTCTTTCTTTCTATCTTTCTATCTATCTAGCTAGGTGTCTGTCTATCTATCTTTGTACTTTTTATGCATGCATCCATCTACCTGTCAGTCTGTCTGTTTATTTATTTATCAGCCCATGTTTATGATGTTTATAAGTTTTTACTTCCTTATAATCTGTGTTCTTAACTTCAATTCTTCACGTTCACTTATTAATGTTAGTTCATATTGGTGATGCCATACAGTATTTTTCCTCTTGTTTCTGAATAATTTCCCTCGGGATAATGTCCTCAAGGTTCATCCACATTGTTACATGCTTCATGCCTTTATTCTGTCTTACAGCTGCATATTGTTTCATCGTATGTATATACCAGAACTTGTTTAGCCACTAATCCATTGATGGAAATTTGGACTATTTACATATCTTTGCAATTGTAAATAATGCTGCTATAAACATTTGTGTTATAAATATCTGTTTGTGTCCTTGCCTTCAGGTCCTCTAAATATACACTAGTAATTGGATTGCTGGATCATATGGCAATTCTATGCTTATCTTCTTAAGAAACTACCAAACTGGCTTCTAGAGTGGTTATACTATTTTACATTCCCACCAACAGTGGATTAGTGTGCCTGTTTCTCCACATCCTCTCCAGCACTTGTCCCAGTTTCTGTTTTTTTTTTTAAATAATGGTCATTCTTTATTCGGTGTCAGATGATATCTTATTGTGGTTTTGATTTGCATTTCCCTAATAGCCAGCGAAGTTGAACATTTTTTCATGTGCCTTTTAGCCATTTGTATTTCTTCTTTAGAGAAGTGTCTGCTTATGTCTTTTGCCCATTTTTTAATTGGTTGGTTTACATTTTTATTGTTGATTAGAAGAATCTCTTTATGTATTCCGGATACTAAACCCTTATCTGATACGTGGTTTCCAAATATTGTCTCCCATTGCATGAGCTGCCTTTTCACCTTTTTTTGACAAAGATCTTTGATGTACAAAAGTGTTTAATTTTTAGAAATTCCCATGTATCTACTTCTTTCTTCAATGCTTTTACTGTGGATGCAAGATCTAGGAAACCCTATATTTTACAAGATTTATAAGATATTTCCCTACATTTTTTCTAAAAGTTTTATGGTCTTAGTTCTAATGTTCAGGCGTTTGATCCATTTTGAGTTAATTTTTGTATAGGGTGATATATGGACCCTCTTTCATTCTTTTGTATATAGATATCCAGTTCTCCAAGCACCATTTATTGAAGAGGCTCCTCTGTCCCAGGTGGGTTGGCTTGGTAGCCTTATCAAAGATTAATTGTCCATAGATCAGAGGTTCTATATCTGAATACTCTATTTGATTTCATTGGTCAGTATATTTGTCTTTATGGCAGGACCATTCTGTTTTGACCGCTGTAGCTTTGTAATATGTTTTAAAGTCAGGGACTGTGAGACCTCACGCTTCATTTTTCTTTCTCAAAATATTTGAGCTTTTATAATATGTTTTTCTATTTCTTCAAAATAAGTTGTTGGGATTTTAATTGATATTGCATTGAATCTATATATCAAATTGCATAGAATTGTCATCTTATCTATATTTAGTTTCCCAATCTATGAACCCTTCCATTTATTTAGGTCTTCCATGATTTCCTTTTTTGTTTTATCTTTGGTATGCTGTATGGCAGGGGTCACATTTCATTCTTTTTCCATGTGAGTATCCCATTATTGCTGTACCATTTGTTGAATTTTTATTTGTTTTTATTTTCTTTCTTTCTTTGTTTGCTTGTTTTGGGGAAGTGCATGGGCAGAAATTGAACCTGGGTCTCCCACATGGCAGGTGTGAATACTACCACCAAACTATCCTTCCAGTCTCCCTTCCATAATGTATTTTAGAAATTTTCTTGTAGTTTTCTATGTAGAGGTCTTTTGTATCCTTAGTTAAATTTATTCTTAAATATTTTATCATTTTGCTATTAATAATCAAATATTTAGGAATAAATTGCTGTTGTAAATGCAATTTTTTTTCTTGATTTCCTCCTCAGATTGCAAATTGCTAGTGTATAGAAACACTACTGAATTTTGGATGTTGATCTTGTACTCTGTCACTTTACTCATTTATTAGCTTTAGTAGCTTTGCTGTGGGCATTTTGGGATTTTCAACATATAGTATCATATCATTTGCAAACAGTGAGAGTTTTACTTCTTCCTTTCTAATTTAGATGCCCTTTATTTCTTTTTCTTCTCTAATTGCTCTGGCTAGAACTTCTAGCACAATGTTGAATAACAATGGTGATAGTGGGCATCCTTGTCTTATTCCTGATCTTGAAGGGAAAGCACTCAGGTTTTCCTCATTGAGAAAGATAGTAGCTGTGGGTTTTTCATATATTCCCTTTATCATGTAGAGGAAGCTCTCTTCTATTCCTATCCTTTGAAGTGTTTTCATTAAGAAAGGATATTGAATTTTCCAAATACCTTTTCTGTCACAATCGAGATGATCATGCTGTTTTCTGATTTGACTTGTTGATATGGTGTTTTCATTAATTTATTTATTTGTGTTGAACCATCCTTGCATCCTGAAATAAAACCCACTTGGTCATGTTGTATAAGTCTTTTAATGTGCTGCTGGATTTCATTTGCAAGTATTTTGTTAAAGATTTTTGCATCTATATTCGTTAGAGAGATAGGTCTATAGTTTTCTTTTTTTGTAGTATCTTTGCTTGGCTTTGGTATGAGGATGATGTTGGCTTCATAGAATGAATTGGTATCTTTCCCTTTTCTTCAAATTTTTTTGAAGAGTTTGAGCAGGATTGGTACTAATTATTTCTTGAATGCTTGTTAGAATCCACAAGTGAAGCCATCTGGTCCTGGATTTTTCTTTTTGGAGAGCTTGTTGATAACTGATTCAATCTGTTTATGTGATTGGTTTGTTGAGATCATATAGTTCTTCTTGAGTAAATGGTGGTTGTTCTTGCCTTTCTAGGAAGTTGTCCATTTCAACTATGTTGTCTAGTTTATTAGCATATAGTTGCTTATAGTATCCTTTCATTACCTCCTTTACTTCTTTGGGGTCAGTAGTTATGACTCCTCTTCCATTTCTGATTTTATTTAGCTACATCTTCTCTCTCTCTCTCTCTCTCTCTCTCTCTCTCTCTCAACCTAGCTAAGGGCCCATAAATTTTATTTATTTTCATGAAGAACCAACTTCTGTTTTTCTTGATTTTCTTAGTTGTTTTCATGTTCTCAGTTTCATTTATGTCTTCTCTAATCTTCATTATTTCTTTCCTTTTGTTTGCTATTAGGTAACTTTTATGTTCTTTCTCTAGTTCTTCCAAGGGAACAGTTGATCCCTTCATCTTTCTTTATTTTTAGTGTAGGCACTTAAGGCAATAAATTTCCCTCTTGGTACTGCCTTTGCTGCACCCCATAAATTTTGTTATTTTGTGTTTCCATTTTCATTTGTCTTGAGATATTTACTGATTTCTCTTATAATTTCTTTCTTGACCCACTGGTTGTTTAAGAGTGTGTTGTTTGGCTTCCATATATTTGTAAATTTCCTGTCTCTCTGCCTGTTATTGATTTCCAATTCATTCCATTATGATCTGAGAAAGTGTTTTGTATGATTTCAATCCTTTTAATTTTACTGAGACTTGCTTTGTGACCCATCATATGGTCTATCCTTGAGAACGATCCGTGAACACTTTAGAAAAATGGGTATCCTGATATTGTGGGATATAGTGTTCTGTAAATGTCTGTTAAATCTAGTTCATTTATTGTATTATTCAAATTCTCTGTTTCTTTATTGATCTTTTGGCTAGATGTCCTATCTTCTGATGAAAGTGGGGAATTGAAATCTTCAATTATTATGGTAGAGGTGTCTATTTCTCCCTTAAGTGTTGTTAGTGTTTGCCTCAGGTACTTTGGAGCACTCTGGTTTGGCATGTAAATATTTATGATTGCTATGTCTTCTTGTTGAATTGTTCCTTGTACTAATACATAGTGTCCTTCTTTGTTTCTTTGTTTTACAATTGAAATCAATTTGTCAGATATTAGCATTTCTACTCCTAACCTTTTCTGATTGTGGTTTGCATGAAATATCTTTTCCCAACCTTTCAATTTCAACCTATTTTTCTCCTTGGGTCTTAAATGAGTCTATTGTAGACAGCATATAGATGGGTTCTGTTTTTTAATCCATTCTGCCAGTCTATTCTTTTGATTGGGGAGTTTAATCCATTAACATTTAATGTTGACTGTAAAGACAGTAATTTATTTTACTATTTTGTCTTTTGGATTTTATTTCTCACATCTACTTTTTTTTCTCTTTTAACCTTTACTGATACTCTTCATTTCTACATACTTCTCCATACCTCTCTTTCCTGCCTTTTACTATCTGCCTTTAGTACTCTCTTTAGTTTTTCTTTCAGAGCCAGTCTCTTGGTCACAAATTTTCTCAATGATTGTTTGTCTGAAAATATTTAAATCTCCCCCTCATTGTTGAAGGGCAATTTTGCTGGATATAGAATTCTTAGTTTGCAGTTTTTCTTTTTTAGAATCTTAAGTATATCATAACACTGCCTTCATATCCCATGATTTTTGCTGGGAAATCTAGACAGTCTTATTGGGCTTCCCTTATATGTGATGACTTGCTTTTCTCTTTGCAGCATTAAAAATTCTTTCTTTCTCTTTGACATCTGACAATCTGATTAGTAAGTTTCTTAGAGTGTGTCTGTTTGGAACTATTCGGTTTGGGGTATGCTGCACTTCTTGGATGTGCAATTTTATGTCTTTCATAAGAGATGAGAAATTGACAGTGATAATTTCCTCCATTACTCTTTCTCCTCCTTTTCCCTTCTCTTCTCTTTCTGGGACAACCACACATGCATATTCATGTTCTTTATGTTGTCATGCAGTTCCCTGAGACCCTGATCATATTTTCCCAATCTTTTTCCTATACTTTCTTTTGTATTCTGGATTTCTGATGTCCAGTCCTCTAGTTCACTAATCCTTTCTTCTGTCACTTCAAATCTATTATTGTAGGTTTCCATAGTGTTTTTTTTTCTTATGTCTTCTCTTTGCCTTTTATTCCTGTGTTCTGTGATTTATTTTTTCAAACTTTATATTTCTTCTTTTTGTTTGCCCAGTGTCTTCTTTATATCCTCCCTCAACTCATTGATTTGATTTTTAATGAGATTCTCCAGGTCTGTTTGAACATCTTGAATTAGTTGTTTCAACTCATGTATTTCATTTGAATTGTTGGCTTCCTTCAACTGTGCCATATCCTCAATTTTCCTAGTATGACTCATTATTTTTTGCTGGCCTCTAGGTATTTGCTTTCCTTAATTAGCTTATTTTGGAGGACTAGTTACTCTTTTACTTAGGATTTTCTTGCTGTATTATTCTGTTCTTTGTCTGTTTTTTGACATTCAGTTCAACTTATTCTAGACCTCGAATATAGGTACCTTTTAACTGATCAGAATTTTTAAGTTCTTGTTTTTCTTTTTCTTGCCCTGCCTATGTGGAATCTTCTTTTTTCTTCTTCTTCTTTTTTTGGGGGGAGGGTCTCCTCAGATATTATAGTCCCAGTCGAATTTTCCCAGACTAGACTGGCCCATGTCTTAGGAGAAAAGAGTTGCCAGCCTCAATTTTCCCTGAGGGTGAGACCCAGTGAGTTGTCAGACTTTCCTATGAAGCCTCTAGACTCTGCTTTTCCTATCCTAGCCAGCATGTGGTATTTGTCTCCCCATGGTTTCTCACCAGTGTAAAATGATGTGGTGCCTTTAATTTCAGCAGACTCTCCCTGCTGAGTTGTGGTTGAAATAGAGGTGAAGTTGTAGGCTAGCCTTAATTGCTTCAGTTTTCCAGTCCCTGGAGCATGAGTTTCTTGAAGGAAAAATTCCACTTGAGATGGGCCCCATCTTTCTCCTGGGGAAGACACACCCTTTAGGGAATTAACTCTTTTTACCTGTCTAGTTTCTTTGTCTCTCAGTCAGGTTTAATTCCACCCCTGACTGGGGCCCTGCAGAGCCTTAGAAAGCTTTCAATACTATCTTATGAGCTGTTAAGAGGAAGAGAAAAATTAAAAAAAAAAAAAAAGCCTTTTCAGAGCAGGACCTTTGTTCCTTGGGTTTGTCAATCAAGATCTTAAGTTGGTACATGGCTCTATGTATCTACAGGCTCTATGTGCCCTCTTATCTTTGAGTCCAGCCCTTTTGTAGAATTTTGTGCTTCTTAACTCAAAAAGCCTTTTTGTTTCCCCCATCATTCCTGCTCCCTCTCTGCCAAGGCAAAACCTCCTAGTACTTTCAGTGCTTTTGTAGATTTCTTTGTGCTGAGGGCCTATTTTCAGTAGTCAAAATTTGTTAATTATTTCCCAAAGTGGAGCATGATTTAGCTAAGCCCTTGCTCTAGCAAAGTCTGTTTCATTTCTACTTGGGGAACCAGCCTGACATGCCTGTGGGGGAGGGGTGTCTTCTCCTTAGGGGACTTACACTTCTGAGTGGTATCTCAGCCAGTCAAGCTTATCTACACAGTGCATGTTGTAGATCTGGTCACTTGTGTAGCTCCAGCAGTTGGTCTTTACTATTCCTGGCTATTTGTTATCTGCTGTGTAGGACAATCTAAATTCCACACCTCACTAAGCCACTATCTTTGTTCACTATTCTTGAGTCCTTATTTCTTTTGATCTTCAGATCAGATATTGCAATAGTCTTATCTTCAGGTTCACTGACTTCTATTTATTGCCAAGAGCAATCTGCTGTTTAGCCCCTCCAGGGAATTTAAAATTTCTGTTACTCTGGACTTCAGCTCTGTTTGGTTCCATTTCATAATATTTGTCTCTCTTTTGATAGTCTTTTAGTGTTCATCTATCTCTTTCTTGATTTCCTCTATTTCTTTATGTATATTTTCCTTTGGTTCTTTGAACATTTTTAGTCTTCACCTTGCAAGTCCAAGATCTGGTCCTCCTAAATGATAGTTTCTAATTGTTTCATTTTCTCCTTTCCTGGGTCATCACTTCCTGTTTCCCTGTATATCTTTTGTTGACATTTTGATACTTTAACATGTTATCACTGGAATTTAGACTTGAGGCATCTGTTCCTTAAAATTTTATCCAGCAATTTTTATTACAGAACTTTCCTTGAATGCTAGGAGCTTACAAAAAAAAAAGGAAGAATAAAAAGAAACCACCAATTTTAATTTCCTTGCTGCTAAATCAAGTACCATAAAATGCATTG
Source organism: Myrmecophaga tridactyla (assembly GCA_004026745.1). Taxonomy (NCBI): domain Eukaryota; kingdom Metazoa; phylum Chordata; class Mammalia; order Pilosa; family Myrmecophagidae; genus Myrmecophaga; species Myrmecophaga tridactyla. Next base: position 28,665 of record PVIY010006846.1, read on the forward strand.
GCAACAAAAGGAATTTATCTGTTCATGGGTTTTAGACTAGTATAAGTAAAAATTTGCAGTGTCAGCAAGGAGAGGTTTTCTCCTTGAAGTTGTGATATTCTGGTCTGACAACCAGAGATACTTGGAATTCCTTGGATTTTCCCTCAGTTGGCCATGTCTTCTCCTTTTGCTCCTAGTTTCCATTCATATCTGGCTTCTAGCTTTTTCTGGCTCTCCTTCTCTGGCTTTATATATAAGGCCTCCAATGGTAGGATCAAGACCTATCAATATCCAGTTGGCCACAACTTAACTAAAAAGAATATCTTCAAAAGATCCTACTTGCAATGGGGTCACACCCTCTGGAACAGATTAAGATTAAGAAAATATTTTTTGTATTACATATCTCTAAACTGCTACAACATTTTTCACTGGCTTTGAGATTGACCTGTGCAAAAACTCTCTCTTCAGCCTTAAATATACAGTTTTAGAGAATATCTCAAAATCAAAGCAAAAGGCCCTCCCTGATCCTCTCAGCATGTATGTCTTGTCTTGGGCATTCACATATGCCTTTAAAAATCCATCTGTTTACATAAGAGGGATGTTCCCTCTTCCCTAGGAAAAATTTCTGATTATCCCAGGCACTGCACTGTATGTCTTACAGTCAGCAGTCCCTTTCTCCTAGCAGCGATATGACTACTCTTACACAATGTTGTTTAGAAATACCTTTTACATTCAGGACAATTCTGGGACAGCAAGTCCCTCAGGCCATGACCAGAGGGATTAGGGCCAGTAAACATGTCCCCAGTGCATGCATGAGGGTTACTCTGATCTCTCTGGAACTGGGACCAAGGATATGCACTGGAAGATAAGTTGGCTCTGTGCTGAACCTGTGAGGGTGGGGAAAGAGTAAGCTAAGATACCATGGAATTCTACCACTTTTAACTATCCATTATCTTGATTTGTCATTAACCTTGTTACTTTAGTTCCTTAACTATTTCCTGGAACTTTGAGAAATATGTTTCTTCTAGTTATTATTGGTTTTTCAGATTCTGTGGGAGGAGATAATGGAGCCATAAAGCATCTTACTCTGCCATCTTGCTTAGAATGGTACTCTTATTGACTTTAATTTTAATATGAGTAATTATTTCAAATTTGAAGTCATCTATAGTAATGTAATACTATTCATCCCAAGCAGATATTATAAAACTATTTGTCCAAAGTCTTGAGCACATAAGAGAAAGAGCCAAAAAAATGCAAACATTTTGATATATACCATTGAATTTGTTGTAACTGCCTTGAAGCCCAAGGACAATTATAAAATTGTTCGATCAAGGAAAAGTGCAAAAAGCAATAATCAGTATTCTAGAATCATGCTTTAAGCATTTAGAAAAGCACTTTAAAATAGGTCTCGTGAAGTATAGCTTCTTAAGAAAAGCTCAATTACAAGCAAAATATGAGTCTTGAACATTTTGCTAAGAAAAGCAAACCAAGGTTCAGATGGAGCAATGAGATTAAGAAACTTCTGAAAATGAAAGTTCTCCAAGGAAAACCCTTGCAAATAGAAATAGAGAACAGTCAGCAAGAGTCATGACACATCTTAATTGACAGTTTAAAATGCAGAAAAAGCTGATTTCTAGTAACTATGAGTAAGAACTATAAATGCAAACTAGCATACACTTTTTCCTCTAGAGAGGTGCTCTCCATAATTGGAGAAGATAAGTTTTTTAAACTATTTTCCGACTTATACGCATTTAAGAATTCATAAAACAAAATCAATTTTACATATAATACAAAGTGGCAGGAAGATGAGATAACAAGAAAAATATTTCAATATAGGGATGTCTGTGATTTTTATTTCTCTTTTAAAAAATAATATTCAGGTTTGACCTTGCCTATGGATATTTTTATATTGTCTGCTGGCTTTCATTCAAGGCTCAGCTCTCAGCTCCCCTGGGATGAATTCTGTTCAGACGAGTTTCAATGACGGTGCACAAAGTATTTTAAAACATCTATCAGAATGTAAGTTGAATTTTTTAGATGCTTTGAGAGATGCTCAGTATGATAAGGTAAATTTACAGTGCTGTTGTTTTTATAGTCTGGGGTACTTTTCTTATTGATTTATAAAATATGTATACTGAGTGCATTCTTCAAGGACTAAATGCATACCTATGATTACTCCTCACTTCCAACTCACCATGGTGTAAATGTAAAATATTCCGTAGAATAGGAAGATGATTTCAAAGTCTATTGTGAAGACATAAACTCATATATACAATTTAATGGGTTGATATTTAGCTATATTCTCAGAGCATTCCCTTTGTCTTTTTGTTTAATTCAGCTTGCAATCGAAGAATATATGTACCTTGAAATGACCTGCTTTTTAATTTCATGTGCAAAATCTGAAATTATTGTCCAATATTTTTCTGATTTAAGTTTCTCTGAGGGAGTTAATATCTTAAAAATTAGATAAAATTACCATGCATTAAAATTATGGGTTACTAAGAAGTTTTGTATAGATTTATTTTATTGATAATGATTGACAATATGATGTTACTATTACTTTTGTCTTTATATATTAGCTGCTACATCTTTATCCTACTTCTTCAATAATGTTTTCCTTCCAGAATATATAAATGTATGTCATGGAATGAATTATGATGCATTCATAATGATTAAATGCATTAAGATGATTAATTTGTTTTACTTATTAGATTAAATTAGTTAGTCATTTATGGTCTATGCTTATGTATTTGTCAGTCTACAAAGCATTGCAAATTCATATTCATCAAGATCATAGTATTAGAGATTCTGTGGTCATATAAGTTCATAAAATCATACTTTATTTCTTTATTAAAAATAAAATAATTTACTTTATCATTTTAACATCACGAGAAACTGCATGGCAATGCATTTATCGTGGAAAACATTTAAAAGCTGAGGCCAGTAATATTTTTCTTACTACAACTTATCAAAAACATCCACATTAAAAATAGTAAAACATATAAATTCAAATGTAATTATTAAATTAATTTGACTACAAATACATATACTAATGAATATATTATTGATCAAAGCATATTGTAATTACTGTATTATAATAATATATGCACATAAATTAATACTTTCTAACCACATGAAAGCATTTGTGCTTGATATGGTGGAAAAGACAAAAATAAAGGAAATATAAAATCTACCCTTTCATTCACTTAACAAATAAATCCTATGTTGCAAATGTTAAAGATATATCTTTTACCAAGACATTTTTGGTTTCAATCTCCATGGAGTTTGCAATCTACCTGGCAATATATATATTTATTAAACATATATATATTTAAATTAAAGCATGAAATGTTATTAGGCATCTGGCAGTTTGGTCTAAACTGCTCTAAATGATCGTAAATAGCTTATGTTTATAAGGAAGTCAACATTTTGAAACCTGACAAATGAGCAGAAATCAATGGGAATATTATCTATCTAATAAAACTTTATATGTGAAAGGCTCTAGAATGCATAAAAGACAGATGCATTTGAAGAACAGTAAAAAGGCCATCAAGGGTGAAATATATAGATTAAAAGATAGTTTAGTGCAAGACGAAGCTGGAGAGGTAGATGACATGAAACTATTCAAGGTTTTAATGATTAGTTTAAGTATTTGGGACATTTATGGCAACTGGGATTTCCTTCAAGCATTTTAAACTAAGGATCTAATATATATATTTGATTAGGTGCCTTCTGCATATACTGTCTTAGGGAGTACAATAAAAGATTCAATTACTGGTTCAATGTCTGATTTTAAATCTCTCAGAAATATGAATTGAGAAGTATTATTCTTTGAGGAAGGTATATATGTATAACTTTAAATGCTCCTTTTGAACATAAGGTCAATATCATTTGCCATAAAGAAAAACACTAAATAAGAATTAAGTTTGGGTGGATTTTCTTAATGTTTCATGTCCAGCTCTTATATTTACTTGAGTTAATAAGTATCAAATAAATTCTTCCAATTATTCAGCTATAAATAAATTATAAAATTGGACTTGCCCTTGACTATATTTTTTCACAACTTATGTCAGAACCATCACTTCAACTTTCTGATACATTATGATCTTAAAACCTATGATTTCCTCCACCGCTGATGCCCTGTCCAAGGCAGTATCATCTTTCATCTGGTTTAATACAATAGCGTTCTATCTGATCTACTGAGGCAGGACAACTATGGGTCCCCTGGTTTCCTTTCCAGCTCCGAAAAAGTTAGTGGACCTGCAGGTTCCTGGTTTCCAATCCAGCTCATAAAGAATTAATGGACAACTACAAGTCCCTTCTAGCTCCAAAGGAATTATTTCCAACTGCAAACTCCACAAAGCAAGAATTTCCACTAAAGCCCTGAACCTCCCTAAAACCACAAAACTTATAAAATCACAGGCCCAAAGTAGACTCTTAGTTTATCACCAAAAGACTGTTGTTATAAAGATCATTAAACATCTGCCCAAAGACAAATTTTTGGTATGTGAAAGCAGGCCTAAGCATCAATAGTTATCTCCTCCAAAAACAATGCAAATCATACAAGCAACTGGTTAATACAAACCATGTAAGCATCCCTTGTTCAAAGATCAGCATGGAAACCTGTAACAAACAAAACCTTCCCATAAAATAAGCTAGTCTATTCCTCACAGTGCATGTATCTTCCTTGAACACATTTGCATTAACTTCTTTAATGTGTACTCTCTCAATCTCTTTAATAAACTTTACCACTTATTAATACTGGCCCTCTTGTTATCTGCATTCTTTCAGGGATGAGACCCCTGAACCTGGACAGGGCTTGCTGCTTCTATTTTCAGGAGTGTCCTGGTTACACTACCTGCCTCCTTCTTCATTCCTCTTGAGTCCTGAAGAGCAGCTAGAAATGGTCATTGCGATGCTCAAAAGCACTGAACGACTTTCTATCTCAAATAGAAGAAAAACTATTTACAATAAGTCTCTACTGAACATGTTTCCTTTTACTTCTTTAATTTCATTATTTTGCTTTCTTTTCTTTTTTTCTTTTTATTTATTTATTTATTTTATTTTATTTCATCCCACTTCAGCTACATTGAAATCCCAGCTATTTCTCAAACTATCCTCATATGTTTACTTGAGATTTTACCATTGTATCTTTTTATTGAAAATGATATTTCTTCCAGAGATGCTAAGATGGATTGTTTCAGCTTCATCACAACTTTACACAAGGGTGCCTTCCCTGGACACCATCTAAAATGTCAAACCTTCCCAAACAGCTCCTCCTTTCTCCAGCTGTAGTTTTGTCTCTTTAGCCACTAAAGATAATAGTGTATATTTTACCAATATTGTATATTGTATATTTTACCAATATCATTCTTTGTCTACCCTATCCTCTAAAACAGAAAAGACAAAAAGGCTAATTTTTGTTTTGTCTCAATTTCTTTCTGTTTTGTTCACTTACATATGCCCCATAAACATAGGGACTAATTAAATATTTTATCAATGGATGGATTAGATGTATGTTGGATATGCTAAGATTAATCTGCCTCAAAGACATCAAAACAAATCTGCAAAGTGTGTATAGAAATGGACTTCTGGGAAAATGTTGGAATATGGTAGGATGGGTTCAGCCTTGCTCCATGGAATAACAAGAGAATGGACAGAAAAATCACTGGGACTGTACATCAAGGGAGTAAGTAATTTAAGAGGGTCATCAGCATTCCATAAGGAGGTCCAGTATGAGAGAGGAGGAGATATTAGAACAGGGCGAGCATTGTGGTCAAGAATTCCAGTCAAGAATTCTCTATCCAGGCATGTTGTCCTTCAAAAGTTGGGGAGAGATTAAAATCTTCAAAGCCAAAAAAAGACTGAGAAATTGTCAACAAAAGACCTGTCTTATGTGAAATACTAAAGGGACTCTGGTCAGTTGAGAAAAGAAAATACAGGAGAGGGAGCTCTGGAGGAGAGCACAGAATTGAAGGCTACCTGTATGGGTAATTTAAAGTAATTAATTTATAGTAATAACTTTGAATGTTAACAGACTAAACACACCAATTCAGAGATAGAGATTGGGTGAATGGATTAAAAATATAATCCATCCATATGCTATTTACAAGAAATACATCTTAGACCCAAGGACACAAAATAATTTAAGGTGAAAGGATGGAAAAAATGATGTTCTATGCAAACCGTAACCAAAAGAAAGCAGGAGTAGCTATACTAATATCAGATGAAACAGACTTTAAATGTAAAGATGTAAGACAAAAAAGGGCACTACATATTAATAAAAGAGATAATTCACCAGGAAGAAACAATCATCATGAACATTTATGCTCCAAAGTACATGAGTACAAACATTGGAAAAACTAAAGGGAGCTATAGTTGTCTCACCAATAATAGCGAGACTTCAATACACCACTCTCCACTACAGATAGAGCAACCAGATAGAAGAGCAACAAGGAAATAGAGAACTTAAACAATGTGATAAATGAAATAGACCTAATAGAAATATATAGATCTTTTCACCCCAAAACACCAGGATATACATTCTTCTGTAGTGCCCATGGAATGGTCTTCATGCTAGGTTGTATGCTGGAACACAAAACAGATCTTTGTAAATTTAATAAGATGGAAATTATGCAAAGTGTTTTCTCTGATCACAATATAATGAAGCTGGAAATTAAGAATCACCAAAAACCCAGAACTTTCACAGGTATGTGGAGAATAAACAACACACTCTTAAATAATCAGTGAAAAAAAACAGTGAGCCAAAGAAGAAATTGCTAAAAAAAAATAGGTAAATATCTGGAGATGAATTATAATGAAAATACAACATGTGAGAATATATGGGATGTGGCAAATGAAGTGCTGACAAGGAAATTAGTGCCTTAAATGCCTACATTAAAAAGCAGGAATGGGTGGTATGACAATGGCTCAGAAGACAGAATTCTCTCACCTGCCATGCTAGAGACCTGGGTTTAATTCCCAGTGCCCGTCCATGCAAAAAAAAAAAAAACAAAAACAAAAACAAGAACAGGCAAAATTCAAGGACTTAACTGCTCACATGATGAAGCAATTAGAGAAAGAACAGCAAACTAACCCCAAAGCAAATAGATGAAGGGTAATAACAAAGATTAAAGTAGAAATAAACAAATTGCAGAAAAAAATAGAAAGAATGAACAAAATCACAAGTTGGTTCTTTGAGAAAATCATAAAACTGATAGACCTCTGGCTGGTCAGACAAAGAAAAAAGAGAGAGGATGCACATAAATAAAATGAGAGTGGCTTATTACCACTGATCCTGAAGAAATTTTAAAAACCATAAGAGAATTTTATGAACGACTACATACGAAGAAACTAGACAACTTAGATGAAATGGTCAAATTCTTAGAAACATATGAACTACCTATACTGACCCAAGAAGAAACAGAAGATTTCAACAATCCAATATCAAGGGAAGAGATTCAATCAGTCATCAAGATCTTCCTACAAAGAAAATCCCAGGAACAGACAGCTTCACAGGAAAATCTTATCCAACCTCCCACAAAAGAACTAGCACCAATCCTGATCAAACTCTTCCAAAAATACTATCTAACTCATTTAATGAAACTAACATCACTCTGTTACCAAAACCAGACAATGATACTACAAGAAAGGAAAACTACAGACCAATCTCCCTGAAAAACAGAGATGCAAAAATTCTCAACTAAATATTAGCAAACTGAATCCAGCAACACATTAAAAGAATTATATATCATAACTGTTCTAGTTTGCCAGATGCCAGAATGCAATATACCAGAACTGGAACAGCTTTTTAAAAGGGGAATTTAATAAGTTGCAAGTTTACAGTTGTAAGGCTGGGAAAATGTCCCTGTTAAAGCAAATTTATAAAAATGTCCAAACTAAGGCATCAACAAGAGATTGCTTTTACTCAAGAAAGGCCAATGAAGTTCAGGATTTCTCTCTCAACTGGAAAGCATGTGGCAAATATGGCAGGTGACAACTGCTAGCTTTCTTTCCTAGCTTCTTGTTTCATGAAGGGGGCATACACCTTTGTCAATTCCAAAGGTCTCTAGAAGCATGGGCTCTGGCTCTCATCATTCTGAAGCTTTCTTCAAAATGCTTTCTCATTTATAGTGCTCCAGTAAACTAATCAAGACCTACATGGAATGGATGGAGTTACATCCCCCTCTATTCACAAAGGTAATACCCACAATTGGGCAAGTCCACATCTCCCTATCACCACCTACTCACAATGATGTGGGTAAGAATAACATACTGGAATGTGGGTCTCAAAACCAGGGTTTAGAAAGTGAAAGCAAAGCCAGATTTGTATGATATCTGAAAACTAGGAATTAAAGTTTAAAGATGAACACATATAAAAACTAAACCTAAGCAAACATATGAAAACAAAGATCCTTTCAGTGTAATTGCTGGTAAATGAAGATTAGGTTATGTTTATTGAGTTTTAATCACATAAAAGATGACTAAAAATCAGGGAAAAACCCTAAAATAAAACCATATGGCCTAGGGGGGAATAAAGTCTTATTAAAATGGATTCTAAATGAGAGATACTTCAGGACATTGTGTTCTCAAATACAGACAAATAAAGATAAAATTTCCTATGAAAAGGAGAGACATAAGGTGGTGTTTGGATGGAAACAAAGAACTTATAGTAAAAGATGTGGGTAAATGGCAGAGTAGGAAGTGCCAAGACGTAGTACTTCCACCAAAACAATTATTAAACAAGCAAAAACTGTCCGAACTATTTTAAAACTCTGGATACCTTATAGCACCCAAGGAGGTGTAGGATGAATATGATGGCAAATTGCAGTAAAGACCAGTAAATTGCTCACTCACTGTGGTCACCAGTGCCCATTCCTTGCTCTTGTGGCTTTTCACTGTGGGTCCAGTCCCTGGCTGAGCCACTGGTGACAGCAAGAGGCATAAATTCTCTCTTAAGATCAGGTTGGGTAGTCAGGCAATTGCTTATGATTTTTGATAAACAACTTTAGTTCACTAAAGTTTCTGATCTAAGAGAAGCCCATTATTTAACCCATCCTAGAAAAATGTGATTAAGAAGGAAAATAATTTGAAGGGCTAAATTTGCTTGAAAGCTCAAGAAAGCACAGCTTTGGAGAGCCATGGAAGGAGCTCTTGTTGTCCTTCCTGACTCCCTCCCCCAGACAGTTTGGAGCTGATCTGTCCCTGGCTTGTAAAGTCCCCAGCCTTGTTCTGGTTGGCCAAGACTGATGAAAAAAATCTACTCTAGCATGTCCCCTCTTTTAAGAATTTGATTTCTGTGCTAATGCAGTTTGAGACAACAAAAGGAGTGTAAGAAACATGAAATACAAAGCCTCAGGCAAAGTTTCCACTGCTTTAAACACCTGAAAGAGACATCTGTCTCCTGGGAAAGAGAGGGGGCTTTCAAACTTTTGTAGACTTTGAAAACAACTAACAAGCTCAGGATAAAACACAGACCCAGAAAATATGGGAGTACCCTACACTCAGCAGTCTCCTTGGGGAAATATTTCTGATAGGAGAGCTGAAGATCAAGAAATTTTATCACCACCTGGATATAAAATCAAGAAAAAGACATCTCCAAGAATGAAACCCAGAGTTAACTTTTAAATATTAAAAGGAACAATGTGCAGCAAAAGAGTACAAGTCAAACAAACAGGAAATGATGGCACATCCAAAGAAGAGGATAAAATTCCTGAAATCACCCATACAGAAGACCAAATGTTGACATATTGAACAAAGACTTCTAAAATTTTTTCTTAAACATGCTTGAAAAGATGAAAGAAAATACAGAAAAATAACTAAAGTATACCAGTAAAACAATGAATGAGCAATATGTGAATCTAAGTGAAGATACAAACATTTTAGCAACAAACCAACAGAAGTACTGGAGCTAAAAAACACAATCGCTGAAATGAAAAATTCCCAGAAAGCTCTCAACAGCAGATTGGAGCTGGCAGAAGGTTCCATGAACTTGAGGAATAAATACTTGAAAAGAGTCAGGCTGAGGAGCAAAATAAAGAACTATAAACAGAGAAATGTAGCTTAACAGACCTCTGTGATACCAGCAGGCATGTTGTGCTGGTTTGAAATTGTTATGTACCCCAGAAAAGCCATGTTCTTTAAATTCTAATCAATCTTGTGGGACAGACCTATCCTTTGGGGTGGAACCTTTTGATTAGGTTGTTTCCATGGAGTTATGACACACCGAAATATGGGTATGACCCCCTGATTATATAGATTATATCCAATCTATGTAGATTATACACACAAAGATGTGGCCCCACCCATTCATGGTGGGTATTGATAAGCTTACTGGAATTCTGTAAAAGGGGAAACATTTTGGAGAAAGCTCAGACACAGACATTTGAAAATGCCTGGAGTGCTGACATAGATGCTTGGAGAAACCAGAGTCTAACAGACATCACTATTTTCCTTCTCATAAGATGCTAAGAAAAGATCCACAGTATTAAAAAGCCAGAACCTGGAGAGAGGCAAGAGAAACTAAGAGAAGAAATCCAGAATTTTCCCCAGAGAGCTAAGAAAGGATCAGCTGATGTCAGGCATTTGCCTTCCCATGTCACAGAGGAAACCTGGATGCTCTCCAGCTCTTTCTTCTGTGTCAAGGTACCTTTTTCTGGATGCCTTAGTTTGAGCATTTTTATGGATTTAGAATAAATCTTTAAGTTAATAAGTCCCCTTTATAAAAACTGATCCATTTCTGATGTATCACATTCTAGTGGCTTTACCTAAATAAAACACTTATGAAGACATACATTATAGGAATCCAAAAAAAAAAAAAAGCAGACAGAAAGAAAGGGGCAAAAGGACTACTCAAAGAAATAGTGACAGTGGACCTCAAAACTTACCAAAACATATGAATATGCAAATCCAAGAACCCCAGAGTATACCACAAAGGATAAATGTGAAGAAAAGTATATCCTATTATATACTGATCACACCATCAAATACAAAGGACAAAGAAAGACTACTGAATTCTTCAAGAGAAATAGAGTGTATTATATCCAAGGGAACCCCAATAAGGTTGAGTTACAATTCTCCACAGAAATCATGGAGACAAGAAGACAGGTGGATGAAATACTTAAAATGCTGAAAGAAAACCACTGCCAGCCAAGAATTTTATGTCTAGCAAGACTTTCTTTCAAAAATGAGGAAGAGATTAAGATATTCTCACATAAACAAAACTGAAGGAGTACATCAACAATAGACCTGCCCTACAATCAATCCTATAGAGAGATTTTTATACTGAAAGGAGAGGGCACTAAACAATGGTTCAAAGGTATAAATAAATGAAGACCTTCAGTAAATGTAACTATCTGGGCAATTATAAATGTCGCTATTATTGTATTATAATTCTTGCTTTGTAACCAAGCTTCTTACTTCCTAACAGTGCTAAAAGGGAAATGAATAAAATAATGACATCAACAGTTACAGATATGCAATGCACAAAGTTATAGTTGGAAACAGTACAAAAAATATAGACAGATGGAGGAGTATAGAAAAATAGTATGTGTATGCTATTGAATTCAAGTTAATATCAAACAAAATATGATTGTTATGTATTTAGGATGTCAAACTTAACCTCATAATAGCCACAAGGAGAGTAGAGGCAAAATATATCCAGATAGAAATGACTAGGGGGCGGCTGCCGTGGCTCAGCAGGCAGAGCTCCGACCTGCCGTGCTGGAGGTCTGGAGTTCGATCCCTGGTGCCTCCTGCCCATATGCAAATTTAAAAAAAAAAAAGAAAAGAAATGAGTAGGCACTCAACATAGACATAATGCAAAAAATAAAAAAATAAAAAAGACATGAAAGTAGGTATTAATGGAAGAATTGAGGGATAAAATCATGTAAGACTTACAAAGACTAAATAGCAAATTTTCAGAAGTTCCTGCATTTTCAGTAGTATCTTTAAATGGATTAAACTCTCCACCTAAAAGGTAAAGCTTGGGAGAATGGATGAAAAAGCATGACCCAAATATGTGCTGTCTGCAAGGGACTCACCTTAAATTGAGAGACACAAGTAGGTTAAAAGTGATAAGTGGAAAATATATACTATCCAAAAGAGAGCTTGAGAAGCTATACTGATATCAGATAAAATAAAGTTTAAATTAAAAACTGCTATGAGGGACAGAGATGGTAATTATATACTGATACAGGGGTCAATTCAACAAGAAGATGTGAAAATTGAAAATATATTTGCACCTAACAACAGAGATCCAAAACATATGAAGGAAATATTGTCAGATTTGAAGGAAGAAATTGACTGTTCTATATTTTAATAATAGGGCCCTTTAATACATTGCTATTAATAATGGATAAAATACCCAGTCACAAGAGCAATAGGAAATATAAGACTTTAATGATGCTCTAAACCAGCTAGACCTAATATATATATATATAGAGAGAGAGAGAGAGAGAGAGAGAACTTCATGCAACAGAAACAGAATGCATATTGTAGCCCACCATAACCACAAGTCCAAAGAAAATGCCAAACAGAAAATTTCTATGAGTTTTAATTAAGGACTTATGAACAGGTGAATAATTCTACCAAATGATGGCTGGCTGGGAAATATTCAAATTCCCCAATTGGCAAATTTGTGATATTCTCACAAGCGGTGGGAACAACCAAATCCATAGGCTAAACCCTTGATCTTGGAGTTTGCCCCTATGAAAATTATTCCTGCAAAGGATAGACTAAGCCTAGTCAAAATTGTGCCTCATGGTCCCCCCACCCTACCCAGAGAATCTCTTTTGTTGCTTGGATGTGGTCTCTTTCTCTCTAAGGTAACTTGGCATGTGAACTCATTGCCGATTCCCAGGTATGAAAATATCCTTGGCAACATGGGACTGAGAAAGCCTTCTGGACCAAATGTGGGAAGAGAGAAATTAGAAAAAATTAAGTTTCAGTGGCTGAGAGATTTCAAACAGTTGAGAGGTCATCCTGGAGGTTATTCTTATGCATAATGCAGATATGTCTTTTTGGTCTATGGTGTATCAGGGTGGCTTGTTAGAACACCTGAAACTGTTGAGCTTGTTCCAGGGGCATTGATCCTTGAGGACAATTGTATAACTGTATGAATTTTGCAACATGACTATATGGCTGTGGAAATCTTGTGTCTGACTGATGCTCCTTTTATTCAGGATATGGACAGATTAATTACAAAATATGGATAAAAATGAGTAAATATAGGGAGAATAAGGGGTAAAATAAATAAGGTACATTGAAATACTAGTAGTGAATAAGAGGGAGGGATAAAGTGTATGGGATGCATGTGTTTTATCTTTTACTTTTTTTATGGAGTGATGAATACACAACTATGTGTTGATATCGTGAGCCATTGATTGGATACCATGTATAGACTGTATGTGTGAAGACGTGACAATAAAAATATCTAAAAAAAAAATTTAAAAAAAAGAACTCAAGTAAACCTATCAAGACCCCACCTTGAATGATGAAGTCACACATCCATTCAATCAAAAGGCCACACCCACAATTTCTTGTGTCATATCTCCATGGAAACAATTCAATCAAAGTTTCCACCCCACAATATTGAATCAGGATTAAAAGAACCTTGACTGCCCCATCTGTTTGGATCAGAAAAAAGGACATGGCTTTACTGGGGTACATAACAGCTTCAAACCAGCACAATATCAATTCTATCCAAAGTGGTTTACAGATTCAACACTATCCCTATTAAAATTCCAACAACTGTCTTTGCAGAAGTGGAAAACCAGTCATGAAATTGCTATGGAAGAATAAGGGTTCCCAAATAGCCAAAGCCATCTTTATAAAGAAAAATGAAGTTAGAGGACTCACACTTTCTGATTTTAAAACTTATTATCAAGCCATAATAATCAGAACAGCATGGTACTGGCACAAGAACAGACCAGTAGAATCTGATAGCTCAGCTTTCAACCCTCACATTAATGGCCATCTGATTTCTGACAAGGTGACTGGGACCACTCTATTGGGAAAGAACTGTCTCTTCAACAAAAGGTGATGAGACAACTGGATCACCAGTTGCAAAATAAGGGAGGCCCTCCACCTCACAATTTATAGAAAAATAGACTAAAAATGGATAAAAGTCATAAATATAAGAGCCAAAACTGCTAAACTCATAGAAGAAAACATAGGGAAGCATCTTCAGGACCTAGTGTTTGGCAATGTTTTTTTTTTTAAGAATTTATATACAAAGCAAAAGCAACAAAAGAAAAAAAAATAGATAGATAAGACCACATCAAAATTAAAAACTTTTGCCCCACTTAGGGCTTTATCATTAAATTACAACAATAACCTAAACAATTGAGAAAATATTTGGAAATCACATATCTGATAAGGTTTAATATCCAGAATATTAAAAAAAAAATCCTTCAACTCAGCAATACAAAGACAAATAAACCAATAAAAATTGGGGAAAAGACTTGAGTAGGAGTGTCCCCAAAAAAGATATGGAAATGTCCACCACATGAATAGTTACAAAACATCATTAGTCATCAGGGAACTGCAAATAGCATCCACAATGAGAAGTCATTTCATACCCAATAAAATGGCTACTATTAAAAACAAACAAATGAACACAAAATTGCAGGTTTTGAAGATGATGCAAAGAACTAGAACACTCATCCATTGCTGGTGGCAATGTAAAATGGTGCAAACACTATGGAAGACAGTTTGGCAGTTCCTTAGGAAATTACATAAAGAATTACCATATGACCCTGCAATTTTACTTCTAGTTCTGGAATTGATATTTATACACTGATGTTCACAGCAATAGTATTCACAATTGGCATGTAATAGAGGCCACCTAAATGCCCAGCAGAGAATGAATGCATGATCAAAATGTTCTGTATACATATAGTGAGTATTATTCAACATTAGAAAGGAATGAAATTCTGATACATGCAATAGCATGGATGGTCCTTGAAGACATGATGAATGAAATGAAAGCCAGACACAAGGGTACAGTTATTGTATGATCTCATAGCTGTGAAATGATTATATAAAAGAAACTCAAAGAGGAAGAATCTACGATATAGATCACTAGGGGATGAGTTGGGGATAGAGAATTGGAAGCTAAGTCTTAAAATTTCCAGAGTTCATATTTGTAATTATGGGAATGTTTTGGTAATGGATGGTGGTGGTGGCAGCATGACATTGTAAATGCAATTAACAGCACTGAAATGTATATGTGAATGTGGTTATTAGGGGAAATATTGGGTTGTATATATGGTAATAGAATAAAATAAGCTGGCTGGAAAAACACATAAACTCACTGAGTAGAAATGGGGACCTGAGCAAGGCTGTGCATTGGGCTATATTAAATTATGTACCCCACAAAAATATGTAGATGTCTCATCTCCAACACTGTGGGTAAAAAGTGATTTATAAATTGGATATTCAAGTCCTAACCTCAGGTCTTGTGAGTTTGAACTCATTTCTTAATAGGATCTTAGAAGATATTATAAGATAAGACCGACTGAGTAAAGGAGGACCTTAATCTAGTATGACTGGAATCCTTATAAGTAAAGGAAATTTGGGTTCAACAGTACAATTCACAGAAGGAGAGAGAAAGAAATAGATTTTCACATGACAAAGGCAGAGGTCGATTATCAGCAAGCCACAACCCATCTTCTCTAGAGATTTCTGAGAAGGCATAACCTACAAATAATTGACTTTGACTTCTAGTCACCAAAGTGGAAGGCAATACATTTTTGTTGCTTAAGCCTGTTAGTGTGGGATATTTTGTTATAGCAGCTTTGGCAGTCTTTGATTTTTTTTTTTTGCTACTGCTCTTTGCAGCTCTGGTGCAAGTATATACTCTATCATTTTCAATGGCAGATTTTTGCATGCTATGCTATTGTCACAGAATTCTGCTTCTATCTTAACTTGTAAGATGCTGATCAAATTTTATCTGTGAAAGTCATTTCATTCATAAACAGAAATGTATGTGAATTAACTTATTCACAAAATTCCCCTACACATTTCAATATTAACTAAGAAAATGCTTATAGCTATTTACTAAATAGGCATGAATTTCATAGTATGTGAAATGACACATTTGACATTTGCATGTTTGGAATTTAACTTAATAGGCCCATTTTCCTTACTCTTCATGCAAAAACTGAATCAGCTACCTTCAGCTTAAGGAAAAATCTGTGAAATGCCAGAAAGCAGGAAAAAAATAGCTACCATGTCAATATATCTGGAATTTTAAAGATTTATAACTGAATTTCTCCATTCACATCCCTTATAAATGTAGTCAGTACTGAAAGATAGTTTTGTTTTAATCCTTACAATGTAACAGAAAGCTTGTTATAAGGTTCACTTAAACTATTTTGGTAAGAATGGATTTTGGACAGAGAACTTTCAGAATTTCTTGATGGTAACAAAAAGGACTAATAATCATGCAGTCATTTTATACTGAAGCTATTACCAAAGTTGGGTTGCTGGATAAATTAGAAGATGCCCAGTTCAACTTGATTTTAAGAAAAACAGATGGATCTTTAAAAATAAATATATCCTATGCAATATGTGATTCCTTTGCACAATAAAATCTGTTTTGTTCGTATGGGTGCATGGGTGGTTGGGTGATAGAATGCTCGTTTTCCATTTGTGAGCCCTGGGCTCAATTCCTGGACCATGCACCTAAGAAAAGAAAAAAAAAAAACCAAAAAAAAAAAAAAACTGTTTCATTGTTTGTTGCAATTCTAAATTACCTGAAAACCTAATTTTTAATTTTTTCTAAATCTGCCAACACAACATCAAATCCATGTGATAGTTTATAACTGGACTTTTTGGGATATATACACACATATTTTTATATACACATACATATATGGGTACATGTGCATTCACATTTGTATCCCAATCATCTTTTTTGTGAATTTATATAAATCTTATAAAATTTCCCTAGATTACTATTTTAATTAAACTATCTTTATTCTCAATTATTCTTTGTATTATTACTGGACCTCAGTTGATTCAATTGACAGAGAAAACAAAGTAATTAAATAATCTCAAATTCTTTAAATGTTCAAATTGTCTCTGAATAGAAGAGTCTCCAGTCTCCATAAACATGTTTCCTTTTCAGAATTGTTTGTCACCCTCTCATGTTTATTTTTCTTTCTTTTAAAGTCTTCGATAGTCTAAAAATATGTAACCATATTTTAAATATAATTATATCATTCAACTACAACAAAATGTTGTTAATGATATGAAAATAATGCTTTCGATCACCACGAGACCTAATAACATATTATTGTATTTTACTCTATTTCAAATTGATCCTTTAGTATAATATTTTCAGTCTTATTCATATTGATTTACAAGTATGTGACTATCAAATTATTATTTTTGTACTTTTATCTGCTTTTCTAATGTTTTTTCTTATATAATAAAACAAAATATTCAAGTTTTATCATCTGCCTCTTGCATTTAACACATTCTAGCAGGAAATCCAGGAAATATCATATGCTCTTTCAGCTTACAGTTTATTTTAGAAAAAGTATGTAAATCAGATTACAGATCATATATTTTTTAAAATTCTTATATTATACTTTATTACATATATTATAATTTAATTAAAATTAATTTAAATGTCAGAGGCAGACTTTACAGTGTTTAAGACTGGTAAAAGAAAACAAATGTAAATTTCCATATACTTATTGAAATAAAATTGAAAATCTGTCAAAATTAGAAATGTGTAACGAAAGATAAGTGTCCTTACCAATTATTTCATGTTAAACTTTAAAAGAAACATTTACAGGAATTGAGTAATTAGTTTAAAACAGTTTCGCCCCATTTTTCTGGAAGGTCTCTGCAGGGATTTAGATTCTTAAGTAATATCACTGCCTTTTGTACAAAGGATACAATTTGACCTAAGAAACCATCATTTTTAGTAACTCTTGGCTTATTCTACGTTTCTCAATTCATTTTGTAAATTACTTTGAAGTGCCATGTAATCGCATGCTAATTTCAATTATCTTTATTCAGCAGTATAACCTTCAGCCCCCATAATGATGAAAAGAGAGACAATTCATAAAGGACATAAAGAACAAGCATAAGCCTCTGCATCTCATAGGCTGGCTCTAATATTTTTTCACAAAAAAAGTCAAGAAGAATACTTTGGTTTCATCAACTTTCTTGTGTCTTTCTGACCTTAAATATGTCATGTGATATTAGTATCTTCGGATTCATACTTCATTTCGCCATCTGCCATGTCATAATATCATATCCCTCCAGCCACATTTCAGTTCATGAGAATCATAAGCTGCTCTACTACACAGATGGGAAAATTAAGAGTCCGCAGTCATTAAGGTGTGCAGTCAATGCTGTAAAGAATATTATTTTACAAAATAAGGGAAGGACTTGGACTCCACGTTTCATTTTTAAATTTTTACTCCAATATTAGCTTACTCAATTAACTTGAAGAGGTTTAGATTTGTCAGAGTCCTTTGGAGATAAGCACTATTCAACTCTAGGTATTATTGTGGGTTAATGCTAGTGCTTAATAATTAATACACAGTGAACGTGAGGAAAAATACATTAGCATGAGTTCTAAGACGACTACATGGTAAAGCAGAATAGTCTGAATCAGAATACAGAAGTCTTGAATTCAATTCTCAACTCCTTTCATAATGATTAAATGCACTTTGTAATTTGATATTACCCTACCTGCCCCATGATGTTGTTTATGCATACCAAAACAACTAGTATGCTTTGATGTTCACTGGAAAATTTTAATGTTATATTCATAACTTTATATATTATTTGATAATTGAGATTTTATTTAAAATTTTCTTTGTAGCACTTTGTAATGTGTTTGCTTGCCTGGTCTAGTTAGATGTTGACATGACATAAAACAGGTTCATTCCATTGGTTAAAAAAAGTATGCAATTTCCTGTTAGTATCAGAAGAGAGTAACAAACATGAATCAACAAAACACAAGCAGAATTACAGCGCTCCATAAGACATGATTAATTGTACATCCTTTATTATGTTGTATGCATTTAAATTATTTTGGCCATTTCCTATAATGTAGGAAGATTTCAACAGACATTAATAATTGTTATTAATCAGAGGATAGGAAGAGAAGGACAATAACAGGATGCAGTTTGATGGTAAGCATGCATATATTAGGCCATAGCAACCATGAAAAGAGAGCCAAAGTAGAGTAGGCTAACTTTATGTTCCCAAGAATGTCTGAGTAAAGAAAACTGCAAAACAGTTAGGCAGCAGGGAGGAATAGGGGTTGGCCAAAGAACAGTTCCTGCAAATGAATGATGGGCCAGATTTAGAGGTATTTTAACATTCAGTGTAGGGTGAATGGGCTGCATTCCAAACAAATATCAGGGAGCAAAAACATAGAGCAAATTCTTTTCTTATCAGGGGCAAAGGTGAAGCACATTGACTGAGAAAATGAAGGAGGAATAGAAAAGACAGAATTGATTCATCTAGCATATACATGGACATGTTGTAAGGACCTTTAAACAGATAGCAGCAAAGATGAATGACACCAGACACATAGGAAAGAAAAGTTTATTCGTATTCACAGGTCCTAGAACAGAGAGAAGCAGCCAGCATCACTGTGCCGCATGGGGGGAGCACATTAAAAGCATAAGCACAACCACACAGGCAGGGAGCAGAAGTTAGAGTGGACCTGAGGATCAGGCCTTCATAATGTTATGCATCTAAAGCGAAGCCGTAGTGGTTGGTCAAGCGAGAGTGGGTTTGGGGGCATCTGTATTTGACTACTGCGGGCACGCAAACCCAGTATGACTTGGGGAAGAGAGGGAGAAGTGGTTTATCTGCTCTAAGCCGCTGTCAGGGGTAGACACTGAGAGGCCGCACAACCAGGACAAAGTTGCCAAGGCATCGTGACAATGCATACAATTTTATGCTGCTATCCATGTCTGAGATGCTGAAGCAGTATGTGTGTGGGAAAGATTCTTGTTTGTTTGTTTGTTTGTTTGTTTATTCATTTATTTTTGCAAGGGCAGGCACCAGGAATCGAACCTGAGTCTCCAGCATGGCAGGCAAGAACTCTGCCACTGAGCCACTGTGGACCGCCCAGATTCCTGTTTAACCTCAATTCACTACAATGAAGAAATGAATATATGAAAAGTATGAGGTGGCAACAGTTAAACGTCACAGAATGTCATTCTCTCTTCAATAATATTAAGACTAGGAGATTTTTATCAGTAACCAAGAGGTTTTAAATAGACAACATACCTGAAAAATTTCTTTCAGGCAGATTACTATTTGAGAGGTTATAATGAACTCATAAAAGCATATAAACTTCTGCTCCTATGTTTGTCCAGTAACACACTGATTTAACCCAACGTGCCTCTTGTAGCTGAAACATTAATTATACTCTCTCCCTTGGGCTTGGCAGAATGCTGAAAAGAAATAGCTTTGCTTCAGCACTCCAAGAGGGCTTGGTTTGCACCAGTTCCCTTAGTATTTGGTCTAATGAAGACCTGGAAAATGGAGAGCACTTGGTAGTGAACTCACTAAAATGAGCCCTGCCTTCTAGCTACCCCAGGGGACATAGGACAAAGAGGGTCATACTCTGAGCCATTCTCACCCATAGTACAGATTACATTAGTCTATACTGACCAGGCATAGAAATAGTAGGCTACAGTTCTAAGGCCATGAAAATGCCCCAATTAAAACAAGTCTATAGAAATGTCCAATCTAAGGCATCCAGGGAAAGATACCTTGGTTCAAGAAGGCTGATGAAGTTCAGGGTTTCTCTCTCAAGTGAGAAGACACATGGCAAAGATGGCATCATCTGCTAGCTTTCTCTCCTGGCTTCCTGTTTCATGAAGCTCCCCAGGAGGCATTTTCCTTCTTCATCTTCAAAGGTCACAAGCTGGTGGACTTTCTGCTTCTCGTGGCTATGTCATTCTTCTCTGCTCTCTCATAATCTCCAGCTTTCTCCAAAATGTTTCCTCTTTTATAGGATTCCAGTAAATTAATTAAGACCCACCTAACTGGGTAGGAGACATGCCTCCACCTAATTCAGTTTAACAACCACTCTTGACTGAGTCACATCTCCAGGGAGATGATCCAATTACAGTCTCAAATATACAGTACTGAGTAGGGATTAGAAGAAACAGCTGCCTTTACAAAATGGGTTTAGGATTAAAACATGGTTTTCTAAGGTACATAGATTCTTTCAGACTGGCACATCTGGGATATACAATGATTGTCATAACACTGACAAATGTAGAAGAGCAGAGGATTTTCTCCTTCACATAATAATTGATGGTATTTTTAGAGGACTATCACCTTTATCCTGCTTTTACTGATAGGTTTTTAAAATGATCATGAATCTTTAGTAGAAGTGAAAACATAAATAATAATTAAATTATTAAAGTAAAATAATTTTATTTATATCCTGCCTTTATTGATACAGCATTTCCAAGCATACTTAAAATCTTCTTTGTTTGAAGTGGCTTAGGTGAACTGCTAAGAGGAAGAATTTTAGTTTAAAATTTAGGCTGAAAATACTTTGAAGATTAAATGAGAATATATATATATATATATAATTTACAGTCTAATAGCCTATATTTTAAAATTGGATAATTATAGCATGGGAATAACTGAAAATTAACTCCTGTGTTAAAGAGAGGGCATATTATTACAACTCTGTGTTTAACATTATGCTATATTCATGTCTTAAAAGTGCTAAAGGATTGAAAATTTTTCACTGACCCTAGTAAGATTCTCATCCCTTAATTGTACCTGCTCATCCATCACGCTAAACCAAAGTTGGCCAACTAACAGCTGCTTAAACCACAGCTAAGATTTTTCAGTCCCTGCACAAACAGGAAAACCCAAAGTTCACTGTAACTTGTGAATTTGATCAGTTAAAACTGAATTTTAACTGGCCTCCCCAATCTAACACAAAAAATAGCTATAGACTCTCTGCTCCCTAGAAGAAACGTTATCTTAAAGTCTTAAATGCCTTCCCCAGATGTTAATGAGATCTCTTTTCTCAAATTTTCCAGGACAGCATTCTACTCCTCTGTTATAATTTTCAAAGTAAATGAATTATATGTGAGTTGTGTTTAGAAGTCAGTTTTCTCAGATATCAGACTTAGGGAACTCAAGCAATAACAGAGAGACCATAAGTTTCCTTACTCATGGTAATTTAACCACATACCTCCGAAAATGTGAATGAGGAAAATTGATGTATTGCCTCTTTTTTACTAGAGTAAACCCTACTGAACTCCCTAGTTATTCATTATTTGAGGATTCTCCATCTTCTCTCTAGAATAGTGGCTCTCAAATTTAGTGTGACTATGAAACAGGTGGAGACTTTGTTAGATACCCAAGAGCCTCTGATTTAGTATTTCTGGCATTGAGCCTGAACATCTGCATTTAAACAAGTTCCCATGCAATGCTGATGCTGCTGTTGCAGGAAACACACTTGAAAACCACTGCTTTCAAATAGCTTTTACTACAGGGAAGGGTTAAACCAAGTTCTGGGGATTTTAGACTTTTCTCCTTTTTGTTCTTTTTTAGAAAGGCCTTATAGTGGCCTTTTAGCCAGACAAGTCAGACAAAATGCCCAATTATATGCTATGTTCCTATTCTCTATTGAAGCACTACATGAAAAATTGAACATTTTGCAGGTGTCCTATAAGGCTGGGTAGGCTAAAAGAGTAAATACTTTGAATAGATATGCATTACTTGAATTTACTTACCTTATTATGTGAAGCAGTTCAGTGGGTTTTTGCATTTTTCAATAATAGTTATTTTCAGGGATGTGATTTTATATCAGTGTTTTAATTTCATGTATTAAACTGTACTTGGAAATTTTTTTTGATCAAAATCAGGTAAATGCTAACAATTTACAAAATACACCTATATTCTCTTCACTAGCACTGATTTTCTAATGTAAGAGGAAGTTATACTGAATAAATAAGCTTTTCAGAAAAAAATGATACTCTAAAATATTCAAGCAGTATGTTGGATATGAAATCATATTCTTGAAATTTAAATTATTCCTGGGTCACAAAGTAATTTATAGTATATATTATTTTTTCTTTTTATTACTCTTTATTTAATCATATAACCAGCTTTTTAAAAAGTAACATATTATTTTCCATATAATATACAGATACAACTATGCATTTGTTAAATGAGGCTAAGTTTCTCTTACCTTACGTGTCAGTAGTTACATATTCTTGGGGAGAAAAGTTAGCTATATATTTTGCATAACTTGAGAAGTTGTTGCCCATTCCTTACACATTCTGCTTTATGCTTAAAATGACCTTTATTCTCATGAACATTTTATAAGACAAACATCCATGAGTGCATTATTTAGTTTAGTTCCCTGCCCTGTCATACGCAATATGCATATTCTGTTTCCTAATGGAATTCATGTCAACCTTGCTGTCAAGTTGGGCATGATGGCCCACAACTGATCAACAATGGAAATCAACCCATTAATTTTTATTAAATCATTGCAATTAGAAGTCTCTCTGAGACCTACTTATTTTACACATAAGGAAACCAAGATGTAGAGGTATTGGGTGATATACTTGTTTAAGACCAGACAGCCATAGATATACTTGTCCTAGAACCTAGGACCCTTGTCTCCATGCTTTATCTACTCCACCCCACAGCCTAATGAGATGGTAACAGGCATTTTATCACCCTAAGAAAGAACGTTAAGGACCATTAGTCAGCAAAATAATCTTAAGTAGTTTTACCCCTCTGTACTCTACAATCTTCTAATAAATATGGAGACATCATTGCTGGATAAATTGCCATCACATGAATTATTACCTAGGTAAGTAATAAGTTATATAAAAGTTTTCACGAGAATTCAGCATAACCTCAATTCCAGAGGGAACAATTGATCTAAATGACAAAATATGAATAAAATTATTTTTGTTTCCAAATTAGAAACCTAGGAGTCATCTTGAATATTTTATCTCTTAAATACAAAAAAAATCCAACTCATCATTAGGCATTGGTATTCCCCTTCTTGAGTGTTCTTTGAACACATCCTCTTAACTCTATCCCCACCTGTGTAATGTAGTTTATCATTTTATTCATCATGCATTATTGAAATTTTTGTTGAAATATCTATCTTGTTTGTGACTCTGTAAGGTATATTTGGGTAGGGGAATTGGTTATACCCGTCACCACTCTATTACCAGAATTTAGCACACTGTCTCAAACGCAACAAGGAATAAGTATTTGTTGAAAATAAATGAAAACATCTTCACTATTCTTTACTACTCTCAACTTTTCTTTTGACTGAGAATCCATAAATATTCAGTGATTCTTCCTAGGGAAGGCAACTTAGCCATGAAAATTAGCAGTGAAGTTGATCCTGAGTAACGTGTTCATTTTCTGCAGAATGAATAGCTTTAAAAGAAAGGTGCCGTTTGCTATGCTGTCTTCTTTTTTGTTCCCATACTTATTGTGTTCCATATTGGAGCTATTTCATCAGATTGGGCCTAGGAAGCAAGATGGGGCATATCCACAATGAAAATGTTGCATGAGAAATAAATATTTTAAGTCTCTAAGATTTGGGCTATTGTTACCACATCATGGCTAGGCTAATCTGATGGAAACACTGGTTAATTATATTGACTATTTCACTGTACTCTAATATTATTCTATCCCCACTCTAGTCCAGATATATTTCCATATCTAGTCTACATTATGTAATAACTATTATTTTTTTCATGTAATGATATGATATCTATAAGTGTTCTAGCTTGCTAGCTGCCAGAATGCAATATACCAGAAATGGAATGGCTTTTAAAAAGTGGAATTTAATAAGTTGCTAGTTTACAGTTCTAAGGCTGAGAAAATGTCCCAATTAAAAAGCAAGCCTATAGAAATGTCCAATCTAAGGCATCCAGGGAAAGATACCTTGGTTCAAGAAGGCTGATGAAGTTCAGGGTTTCTCTCTCAGTGAGAAGGCACATGACAAACACAGTCAAGGCTTCTCTCTCAGTTGGAAGGGCACATGGCGAACATGGCATCATCTGCTAGCTTTCTCTTCTGGCTTCTGGTTTCATGAAGCTCCCTGGGAAGCATTTTCCTTCTTCATCTCCATAGGTCACTGGTTGGCGGAGTCTGCTTCTTGTGGCTATGTCATTCTGCTCTGCTCTCTCTGAATCTCTTTCATTCTCCAAAATGTTCCCTCTTTTATAGGACTCCAGAAACTTATCAAGACCTACCCAAATGGGTGGAGACATGTCATCACCTAATCCAGTTTAACAACCACTCTTGATTAAATCACATCTCCAGGGAAATGATCCGATTACAGCTTCAAACACACAGTACTGAATAAGGATTATTCTGCCTTTATGAAATAGGATTTAGATTAAAACATAGCTTTTCTAGGGGACATACGTCCTTTCAAACCAGCACAATAGGTAATATAATATTATGAAAATATTTTTATTCCTTTTGGGAACAAATTCAAAGATATCTCTCACACTACTGTTAATTTATCCTATTTCCTTAAATTTAATGATGATGCAACATTTCAGTTAGATGTCAGTGAACATAGAAAATACATTTTTCTCATTCAAGTTTGAAGAAACTTTGAGTTCTAGCCATAAATATCTAAGTGGTTTGTAAACTACAAATTAAGAACTTCTGATAAAATAGAACAAAGAACATAAGGAAATGACTTACGGGCTATACTAATAACCCTGAAGTTGTTTGCAAAACAATGAGTCAAAAGCATTGTATTTTTTTATTTCTCTGTTCTAATGATTTTTATGAAGACTTCTAATTACATAAAACCCTTTATAATGTGATAAAAATAATGATATAACATATGGATAATATTTAAGTACTTCTTCAGTGTTTTTGAAAAATTGCCAAATGAAGATAATAGAGCAGGTTTAATATTTAAAATCTTAAGAAATTTAAATAGAAAATGAATGTAACATTGATTTTTAAAAGTGAACATATGTTCAATAGACATGTTCAATGCCGAGCTCCTGTTGATTCCACAGCGGCACATCTTCACCTGCTTATCCACAGGGATACACTGTTCACCTGCTTATAAGAGCAGTAGCCTGCCATGGACCTGTCACTTTGAATATGTTAAGAATGTTGAGCTAAATCTGTATTCAACTTAAGAGCATTTGGGTGCATATATTTATCACAGCATGTTGTATGGGATGCAAACTAGTAACAACTCTATTTTTCTTTATGTACTTAGCAAACTATTACATTTAAGTCATTTCTCCTCACATAACTGTGGAAAAACAAAGGTTATATTTATTGTACAAAGGTGTTATCCTTTGAGGAATTTACATAAGTATAACAGTTTACCATAATATTCTTTCTTTGAAGTTTCAGATGGTAGTTTCATTTTACACTTCAAAAACTGTCAATTAGCAAGGATGATGCAAAACTATTCTTTATAAAAACAAGCATTTGGTCGTCTTGGTAAAAACAATTGAATACCTATCTAAAAACAATTGAATATCTAGAATATGTCTACCTATCGTCTATCTCTACACATAAACCCAGATATGCATTAATATATAAACATGTATATGCACCATATATATATATATATATATATACACACACACACACACTCTCAAAACATCTCTATATATGGAATGTATCTGTGTATAGGTGTATGTTAGATCAAAAATCTATTTTCAAGTGTTAACAAAGCTCCTAGAAAGAGAGTCTTGAAACTAAAGAGGCATTAGTGAGAATATTGAGACTATTTTGAATTTTTTCTTATATGTTCTTCTTTTTTTTATATTTTGTGGATTGAATGTTATTCTTATAAAAGCTAAAATATCATTGATTATATGTTGTATCTTTTTCTTATTCTGTTAAGAAAGAAAAATGCTACCAACTAAATTATAAGACAAGGTTTCTCATCAATTTTTTTCCAGCCAACCATTGGTGTGAAATGCATTTATAGGAAAGATCTAGCAGTTCCAGTGCCTTCATTTGCATTGCATGGCATGGATACAAGTAAAACTTTCATAACACAGTTTCTTTTACATGAACGTTTTTTCCTTTCTCAGGTTCCAATAAAGCACTTCTTTGTGCTTTGCGAAGAGTTAGAAATAGTGATTATTTTTCCAACCATGAATATTTGCTCCATTAATGTGAAATTTTTACCACTTTCTTTGCTTTTTATTCTACGCCACTCTCCTCCAGTTCCTGCTGGAAATATATAAAGAGTGCCTTTAGTTTTATTTCCAATTAATATTGTAATGTCTTTGATGCCTTTTAGAGTAAACTAACTCCACTCTTGCCTTGTCAACAATGCAAACAGCTTAATTGTAAAGGCAAAAACGTGAACAGTTCTGACCAAATCTATATATATTCAAGCAGTGCCATCTCTGTCATGATTGTGTCATGGCTGATAGCAATGATAAGATGAAATATATTCTAAGTCACATGCCTATTTTAGAGGCATTAAAATATAAGAAACAAAAATAAAACAAAAACTTATGTTTTGATTAAATATACTGTATTGCTCCAGTGTAATGATTACAGGAAATTTTTATTTATATTTCCCATAAAAATACTTTCCAAAATTTTAGTACCATAATTTCAAGTAGTCCCATAATTTAATTCATCTCATTTAGTCTGTAACTTAATAAAACCTGTACTTTATAGATTACAAATTTTGTCAACACTTAACTTTAAGAAACTTAGAGCCTACATATATACATTTTTTTCCTTGGGGGTCAGGCACTTGGAATCGAACCTGGGTCTCCAGCATGGCAGGCGAGAACTCTGCCACTGAATCACCATTGCCTGCCCTAGAGCCTACTTTTAAAAAGGAAAGAAAACATTCCCCTAATATTGACACTGATAATGAGGCTATTATTTTTTTCTTTAAATATTTCTTTAGTTAAAAGATTAGTTCAGACAAAAGACCTCAAAGAGAAAATATTCCATTTGTAGTCCATACTAAGCCACACTGAACTCCTGCTTTCTTCCCTAACATCACATTTTGGAATAAGAAGTAAAAGGCAACTCTGTGCAAAAGAACTAAAATGATTCCTCTGGATTTTTCAGAAAACAGTCAAAAGACTACATATCAAAAGTAACTCCAGCTCTGTAGCTTATAATGAAATATGTAATAACTTAAAGGAGGAAATCTGAACCAATAATGTTGGAAAACATTAGGAGCAAGAGTATTTTTGTTGTTGTCTTTTTAAAAGCAAGGTAAAAGATAAGACAAATTTGAGTATAAAGTAGAGTATATGTGTTTCTACAGCCCAGTTAAGCAATAATTGTCCAATTTTGCCAGTGAGGAATTAGTAAGCTATTTCAATTCCCAAAATACTTCATAAGCAGGAGGATTGGCACCCAATAGGGGAAAGAATGGATCCCCAGAGGAAAGGATTTCTATCCGACTGGGGAATGGGGCCATTAAGGCAGAAAATGCAGCTGTCCACTACATTGTTACCTTAAACAGTGCTGTAAAATGCATTTAGTCAATTCTTTATAAATGAACAAACACTTTTAAAATTTTCGACTATACGCCATCATCTTTGGGTACTTATGTTGTTTTTTGTTTTGTTTTGTTTTGAATTAATTTCTGAAGTTGAATTGCTAAATCAAAGAGAATTCACATTTTTAAGGTTGTCAAAATGTATTATCAAATTTCCCTCCAAAAATGATGAAACAATTTCTTGTCACTTCACCACACTGATAATACTGATGCTGTCATTTATGATTGTTACAGCTCGGTCTAAGATGATATAATAAAGGTATATATCAAAATACCATGGCGCAAGCAAGGTAGGGCTCATTTTTCTCTCATATAAGAGATGAACAAAGAATTCAGTGTTGATGGGGTGTGCTTCTATTCCCAAAATTGTGTTCTCCCCTCAAAGCCCAAGGCAGCTGTTAAATTTCCTCTCATTTCCCTCGCTAGCAGGAAAAAGGAAAGAGGAAATGCAGTGCCCACAAATAGCTTTAAAACTCAAGATCTAGATACTGAAAACATCACTTTTCCCTGCATTCAATTGGACAGATATTAGTGATATTGCCAGCCTCAGAAGTAAAAGGCGAAGAAAATATAGAATCCAGTTGGGTTTTCCATATTCTGAGCTAAAACTTAAGGGACACCATCTTAAATGCCTCCAAATTCAGATGTTTCCTTTATTTTCATATAGATTTTAAATAGCTCTTCATTTATATAAAGGGTTTACTTCAAATATATATTTTGGGTAATTATTGCATAATTTGCCTTCTATGGTTTTATGTATTCTTGCCATGTTGAATGTTTGCATTAACATTGTGGTTGGTTTGAACTGTTTATGTTATTACACATTTATTAAGGCTTTGATAATGCCTTTATGATTCATGTTTAGAAAGTCCAAACTTTCTCAATATTCTAAAATTTAAATACTTCTTATTAAAATTTCTGTGGTGTAAAGAATTTGAATTTATACATTTGACCAAGGTGTATTTATTTTTCATTAGGCGCAGAGCTAAAGATTCACTGTTATTTTTCTTTAGAAAATATTACAACCGTACTAACAGATTACTGACTAGTAAAACTGTAACACTGGCATAAACATGCCCTTTCTTCAGAGAGAGAGAGGGAGAGAGGAAGTGAAAAAGGGAGAGGGAGAGAGAGGAATTTAAAATGCATTATTTTAATGAGTAAAAATCATCCTGTCAATAAGATATTTTCACCTGGTCATTAGTCCAGATGCATTTTAGAATAATATTATTAATTTCAAAGTAAAAAATGCATTCTGGATTTTGTTTGTGGTTTTCGTAAATAAATATTTAATATGGTATGGGAGGTTATACCTCAATAATAATTAGTCTCTCCATTTAGGGATATACTGTTTCCCATCATTTATGCATGCCTTTTTTGTATATTTTACAGCGGAATTATTATTATAAAGCAAGAGACTTAAAATTGAGGGGTCAGGATTTTTATACTGAATTGAAAAGAATTCCAGAAAATTATTAGGTGATATTCACGTTAGGATGTTAATATATTTCTAGATTTCTGGTATAATTATATATATATATTTATATTTATAAATATACAGAGAGAGGGAGATATTTAATTAATGCAATATTTTTCCTAATATATTTCTATATTGACATTCTTACGGTAGAAAAACCTATTGATCAAAAAGCCATTAATAATGCTTCCGTGGTAGATAATAGCTTAGATTCACACAAAGAATCCCCGATTCTGCTAGTATGATTCTTTTCTTCCACAAAGAGCCAATTTGTGATAAAACTTTATCTATATCCATGGCCCCCCAACCTGCTGGAAACTTAAATAGCTCATGGAAATGATACAGAGAAGATTTTTCAGAAACAGAATCATATGGCAGTTTTCTGGAGGAAGGAGAAGACGGTGCAACTGTACAATTACTGAGCAGGTCCAGTGCTCCCCTCTGAGCTCTCCCTCATCACTGCAGCCCACCAGCTTCCAGAACAATCAGGAACTGTCCCCCAAACATCTACTTATGGAAAGCATTTTCCTTATTGGGTAATAAATTGGGTTTATTCAAAGTTGAGCGTGCAGTTGTTAAAATATTGCTTTAGACTTAACATGATTCAACAACTTGAAGGATAAAGAGCAAAAAAAAAAAAAGAACATGTGGTTACCTCTTGGAAAAACCTAATGTAGAGGCAAAAGAGATTGTATATTTAACAAGAAAGCACTATAAAAATATAATGTTGTCGAAGCTGTTAGAAATAAGAAAAATGTGAATAAGAAAAGGATCATAGAATTTTAACAAAAAATGATACAAAAATAAATAAAAAGACAAGTGTTGTAAAATAGGATAGGTACTACTGAAAACTTTTTAGTAAACTAGAATAAAACCTCTTGGAATTATCTTAGATCCCAAAACAAAGTATTTTAAACATTCAGAAATTTAATTATGATTGATTAAAGTAAGAAACATGAAATATAGAGTCGAGAGTTTTAATTCTGAAATAAAACAAGTTCCAGAAAGGACAGAGCAACAGCTGGAAAAGAAATCATGAAAAGAATAAGGAAAAGTATTTCCCAGAATTGAAGAATGCATGTTTTCAAGCTGAATATGGTTGCTGAAAGCTGGGTAAGATCAAAGGGGGAACAAACAAAATAATGGACACAGGCTGTCATCAAGGTGGAAAGTAGTACAAAGGAGTAATTCCAACCTTAAGATACCACTTGGCAAAGGAGAAGTGCTAATCTAAGGAACTCAGGAGTTCTATGAAGAAAATGAATGATTTACAAAATCAGTATATGTGTGTGTGCATATTTGCATGTAAGAGAATGTTTGTGAGTTGTGTATGAGTGTGCATTTGGAGATGTGTGTGTGTGTGAGTGTGTGTGTATGTGTACACTGAAACATGACATTTGGGTGGATACGGGGTAGTTAAATCCAGAGACTGAAATTAGTGGATTGGATTTAGTTCTTGGTTTTTCTTATCCCCCTTCACTATACTTTTAACAAGTTGATGCTCCAACTAAGCAGGTTGGCATGCTTTACATGTTATAATAAATTATCAGAACCTACATGGAATCCATGAAAAATACCACTGAGGGGGAAAAACAGAAATCAACCAAGCAAAATCATAAAGAAAAAAATGCATAGGAGTAAACAATACATATATACAACAAAGAAAGAAAGCAAATAAATTCAACAGTGTATAAGTTGTCTAGAAATAAGTCAGAGACATAAAAATATAAAAGATTAGATAAGTCATTACAAAGGCAGTATTCAACAGAAATAACCTAATAATTCCATTATGCTAGAAGAAGCAAAAGAAAGAGAGAGAAAGTGAAGAAAGGAAGGAAGGAAGGAAGGACGGTAGGAAGGAAGGAAGGAATGGACAGAGGGAGGAAGTGGGGAGGGAGGGAGGAAGGAAGGAAGAAAGAATGAAAAAGAAAAAGGAAAGAAAGAAAGAAGACAAATGAAAGCATTCAGATATATTTAACGTTATATTTGAGAAAAAGTCAAGAAAAATAAAGCTAATAACTGAAAGCAAAGTAGGAAATTGAAAAATATAGTGGCAGACAAACCATATTTAATATAATAATAATTTATATTCCTCTAAGACAAAACAAAAGAAATGTAAGAAAAACAGACCAAAATATAACAGATGAAAATTTACTAAAATAAGGGAGGACATAAATCAATAAAAGAGCTCAAAATTACCCAGGAAAAATTCCTACTGAATATACAAAGAACTAAATGTAAGAATTGGTTGAAAACTAAAGGCAAGAAAACTAATAGAAGCATGTGATTGGCCAGAAAACAATAAGGAAATTAGTCATATTCAAATCAGAAAATTGCAAATAATATTCTAAAGGACCAAAACAGGATAAATTATGAAGGGTAAAATCAGACAATATATATAGCTACAGTCTTTACGCACCTCAAAACATAGCATCTGAAATAATAAATCAAACAGTACATATATTTTCACATAAATTGGCTGAATAAATACACAGACATGCATTTCAAACTCTATCAGAAATATCTATTTATTTTCAGGTATCCATTAAGACTGACAAAAATATTTGAAAAAGTATACCACCTATAATTAAATCTCAGAAACATTCCATGAAATATATATGTAGTATATATATAGATATGTTTTTACACACTGACCCCTTAAAAAAAAGTCTTGAAATTAGTAGCAAACAGAAAACAAATCCTCCCACCTATAAACTTAACACAACATCCATTAATGTCTTTTCTCAAAACTAATGCTTGAATAAATCAAGAGGCAAAGCAAATACTTTTAAGTATATAATACATAGTGAATTCTATGCTTTAATGCAAATAGGATGTACTTTAAATCATGCTCAGGAATAAATTCATAAAATCAACTTCTCAATACAGAAGCACAAGAGACAAGAACACATTTTAAAAATGAGAGAAAGCAGGCATTAAACTCAAACTGATAAAGCAAAAATATTTAAAATATAGGATGAAATTTGAGCAAAAAAGAAAAGAAAACACGTTTTTAACAACAACAAAAATCCCCCATATTCAGGGCTTATTTACTAAAGACAGGCAAGCCATATCTTGAACAGGACATTAATCCAAGTCCCTTCACTTCTGCTTTGGGGTGGTTCCCACACAGGAAAGAGGGTTATTTTCTATATTTTCACACTAGTGGAACATGAGCTACCCTAATCCTTTATAAATCTAGAGGAGATTCAAAATTGAAACATATAAGTTGCCAGAAAATAAGTGTAAAATAATGTTGAAAGAAGACTGGGTAAGAGAACACTTGACAGCTGACTAATAGCAGAACTCATAGGAAATTTGCAAACTTATAAAACTGTGAAAATTTTACTAGATCTTTACAATTTAAATATTAGAAAATCACAAATCTGTATAGTTACAGTCAATATTTGTGATTAGCAAATCACAAATTTATATATCTACAATCAATATTTGCAGATATTGAAGTCTAATAAGTGATAAAAATAATAAATTGAAAAGTATAAACATGATTTTCAAAATCCATTGGTGTATTAGAATAGAGTTACTAAGCATATTAAAAGCAACTGTGCTAGAGACAGCCGCAGGGACACCATTGCAGCTGGCTGAAGATGTTAAGAGAAGTTTTCATGACGTGGCTGTGTAGTGCTGGGAGAAGTGGCAGCTGCTGGGTCCTGCTCTGAAGGACATGTACAGAGATGTGATGTTGGAAAACTACAGTGACCTGGTGTTCCTTGGCTATCCAGGATCCAAACCAGATGCTACCTTAAAGTCAGAAAGAGGGAAAGACTAATGGAAATTAGAAAAAAAAAACAAAAAAACAAGAAGACACTACTATCCTGAAATCTGTAAAGTAACCTTCATATATCTTGGCACCAGGAGAATCAAGATTCCCTTAAAAATATGGAGAGAGCTCAAGAATGTGATACATTAAGGGAGACACTTTATCTAGGTATAAAATTTAGGTGTATAAGAAAAAAAATTCCACACATGTTATTCACATGGAACAGGTTTAAAACATAATTCAGATTTACTTATTCAGAATAAAAATCTATGCAAAAAGGGAAACTGAATCAGTAAACATGGGAAATCACTTCTCCCTACTGAGTGCAACAAAATATACAGTAAAGCAAAATGTCACCTGCATCACAAATATGGAAAAACCATTAGCCATAAGTCAGAACTCGACAGACATCTGAGAATTCACATTGGAGGAAA
The DNA here is from genome assembly GCA_004026745.1 of Myrmecophaga tridactyla. Lineage (NCBI taxonomy): Eukaryota > Metazoa > Chordata > Mammalia > Pilosa > Myrmecophagidae > Myrmecophaga > Myrmecophaga tridactyla. Next base: position 62,864 of record PVIY010006846.1, read on the forward strand.
TCACAATGGATGTTGTGACTGTGGAGAAGCATTTCCTATGAAACATAACTGTGACTGTTCATCAGAAAACTCACACAGACAAGAAACCCTATAAATGCAATGTTTGTGGAATGGCTCTAGAACAAAGGCAGATCTTGGTAAGTATTATAAAACACATGCAGGGGAGAAATCATATATATGCAGGCAATGTGGAAAAGGTTGTAGAAATCATTCATGTCTTATCAGACATCTGAGAACTCACACAGAAGGGAAACATTTCAGAAGAGTTTAAGTGATAAATCTTTGGAAATACATCAAAAAAATGGATTCAGAGAAGCCCTATGGATGCAGGAATGGCAAAACCTTTCAGAACAAGACATTCCTCAAAAAACGTCTCAAAATTCATTCAGGGGAGAACTCTTAGGTGTGCAGTAAATATGGGGATGCTTTTCTCCCGAAATCAAATCTGATGAGATGTTCAAATCATCTTTGATAAGAAGTCTAAGGCATCCCCACTGACATGACTGCAACTTAGTCATGAGGAGAGACCCCAAGTGAAAACTGCCCAGCTGAACCATTTCCCAATTGCTTACTAACAGAAACCATGATAAGCAAAGGACTATTGTTTTAAGCTACTAAATTTTATACTGGTTTTCTTATGCAACATTAGATAACTGCAAACGTGTAGAAGACTTTCCCAACAAAAGACATTGCATATATGTGAACATATGTACATGAATGAAAACTATGATTTGGGAATGCTGTTGGCAAGAAGTCTAATCACACTGAATATCAAGTAATTTTTATTGAAGAAAATCTCTGTCAAATGAATTTGGAGAAAAATGTTTTCATAAGCAACTTATAGTGAAAAAATTTATGGGTGCAGTAAATGGGTGAAAGATATGCCTCACATAAAGAAAAAAACAGCAGCATATAGTAAATAAATAACAGTGAATGGCAGAAAATACATACGTTAAAACTTATTAACGTTCTAGTACAGGTATGCCTTCAAGAATAACGACCACATTATAAACCAGTTTTTATTTTAATGTATTTAGAAAAGCCTGCAGCATTGATAAGAATGGTATAAGAAAAGTCACATTCTCTATTTCTGTGGGAAATATTATAGAAAATACTCAAGATAGATCAAAGGCATATTCACTGTGTATAAAGATATTTAGTGGTGGAACAAATTAATGTTTATAGAAACAATATCAATAGCCTCAAAATATGTATAAGGATTACATTATTGGGAATGTTACATTAAATGTATTTGAGAATGCTTGTGCAGTAATAAAAGTTTTGAATTTTTTAAGAAACAGCTGTGCTATAATTCAGCATATTCACAAATTTCTCTAGCCGACTATAACATGGGATCAGAAAACATTTATTTTAAAGATATAGACAGTAAATATTTTTAGCTCTGCTGGCCATATGGTCTCTGTCTCGACTGTTCAAGGGTGCAACCAATCATAGAGAATACAGAAGTGAGCATCACAATGCTACATGTTCTAATGCACTTTATTTACAAAAGCAGACAGCAGGCTAGATTTGGTTCCTAGGGGCAGTTTGCTGAACTCTGGTCAAAGAAGAAAAGGGACTGATAGAAAAAGAACTAGAATTCGTGAAATTTATTAAAATTGGCTAAAACTCTTCAAATGCATTTTTAGTTTTTTATCCCTTTCTCTTATTTAGTTCTCAGCAACATTTCACGATGTAAATATTATCTTCTACTTTTATTTCCATTTTACAAATAAGGATACTTAGACTCATTGAAATGAGGAAATTTTCTCAGGCCCACAGAGTTTTACATGATTGGTCAGTATCTGAAAGCGGATTGTCTGATATCCATCCCACCTGCGCTTAAATAGCAATGTTAAATAATTAAAGCCATTGGACAGATCACAATTTATCTATGTAGGAGTTTCAGACGTGAAAAGGAGGTACTGAATTTCACTGCAAATATATTTAATCAGTTAAATCCGAAATGTTATCCAAACAAAACTATTCATGCTAAAATATCACTTGGCGAAAGTATTTGAGAAGAGGAAGTTCATTTTCCTAGCCATTAGTTTGCTGCATAAGAAGACAATCTTCTAATGTTTGGTAAGTTTCTTCAGGATTTTAACACTTAAGGAAGATCAAATATTATGATACTACCACTGGTATAACTTGAAGTTTACACAGCTTTTCTCTCTCAAGAATCATATTCACAAACATGCTCAAAATAATTGAATTTACTAGCGATTAGCTCCCAGACAGGATAACTATTTCTTTTTACTTGATCTTTGATACAGTGTCTGTTCATGGAACAAGTTTGATGGCTCTTGAGCTCAGCTTCGTTTACAGTTCTATTATGGGATCAAATATTTATAAACTCTTGAAATATTAACTATTATTATTTAGCTTGCTTTAAGCTACATAATTAATGAGCGTTTTTCCACGTAAAATTTATTAAATGTTATTTGGTAATGCTCATTTGTTCTAAGTGTTTTAAAAATTTGATATAAAACTTAATTAAATAGGGGCTCAAAAAGTTAACTGTTTTATTATCTCAAAAGGAAGACTCTAAAATCTAATTTACAAGTGGTGCAGGCTAAGTCAGGGATGGGGCAACGTCAAGGTGCCGCAAGCCTGAAGATAGTTTATAATGCTGAAAATAAAGTAACTTCAAATTTAAAATCACTTTTAATGACTCATCTGATTATTGAGGTGTTTTAAATTGCTTTTCTAAATGGGCATGCAGGCTGTCTTAGAGTACAACCAGTAAAATAAACCTACTTCATTATTGTTTTATTTTATCTTCAGGCAACTCACAATATCTGAAAGTTTACCTTATTTTGAGTTGCACTTGTTCTGAAGAAATGATTGAATGGATCACCAATTTTATCAAGAGTACAGTATTTACTCTCTTCAAATATTCAAATACAGCCCTACTAATGGTCTTTTATATGTTGGCTTCTTGTCATTAATTAGAAGCCTTTCTCTTGTTTCTCATATAGCAGACTTATAAATTTCTTGTAGTCTCACTTTACTTTTTTTTTTAAATCAACCTTTTAAAATAAACTGTGTCTTCTCAATTAACCCTGTTATTTCAGATAGTGCCAACAACCACACATTGATTATATTTGTCATCTCCCTCAAAAACCTATAAAAACTTGTGATCTTTCTCATTTTTGAGGTTTTTCTCAAATGACCTTTATAACAATCCTTGGGGTTAGAAGTTTACCAAAAAGAAAAAAGAGCCTATTCAGCAATAATTTCTCAATTTCAACAAGTGACCCCAATCTTTACTTGAAAAAAATGATAACTCCACATTCATGGTAGGGATTTTTCTTTTCCATTGACCAAGTTCTCTATCTTTATGACAATACCATATTGTCTTTATTACCGCAACTCTATAGTAAATGTTGAAATTAGACAGCGTTAGCTTTCCATATTAGTTTTACATTCACAACATTCTTCCTTTGCATTTCACTTAAAATTTAGATTCACCATGTAATTTTCTCTCCCTCCTACTTCCCCGAAAGCATGTTTGGGATTTTGAATGTGATTGCATTGAATCTACAGATCAATTTAGATAGAATTGTCAATTCAGTGTAATTATTTGTCATGCAATTTGTAAACATGGTATTTGTTTTCCATTTATTTAGATTGTAATTCTTCCAGCAGGGTTTGTGGTTTAAAATGTAAAATTTCTTTTCTCAAAGTTTTTCCTATACACTTTTCTAATTTAAATCTGTATTCATATAGGAATAAACTTTTTAATAATTACAATCATTTTAAATTTATTGACACTTGTTTTGTGGCCCAGAGCCTACTCTATTTTGGTAAATATTTCATGTGCATTTTTAGCAAAAGGTATCCTGCTGCTGTTGGGCCAAATGCTTCATAAAAGTCAATTAGAAGATACTGTTGATAGTGTTTATGGATTTTATGCACTTGCTGATTTTCTATTTGTACTGTCAATTATTCAGAATGAGATATTGAAATTCCTAACTATAATTGTGCATTTGTTCATTTCTACTTTCAGTTCTGTCACTTTATTTGGAATGTGATATGTGAAATGAGATTTTGTTAAAATACTTCATCCTACATTTGCATAGGAGTGATAAACAAACTTCCTAACTTGATAAACAAACTTCTCCACCAATAAAGATCTTTTGCTAGAAGATGTTTTGATCAAATACGCTTAACATTGAAATTGTATTTACCCCATTAAAATAAGCATTTGGCTGTCTCAGTGAACATCAAGTCTTCTGCACCCTCCCCCCAAAGTTGTTATCAATTTCTAGAAGGTATTTAAAAGTTCTAGAATGTATTGATGAGGTGCTGTGTAATTTATATAACAATGACATAATGACTTATGTACCATTTGGTTGAACCAACCAAAATATGACTGGTAAAAACAGCAAACAAATAGAAAGCAAGGCATTAAAAGAGCATAGCATCCAATTAACATCTAATTAGCAGATGAGACTAATCCCCTGGACCCAGCTGAGTGCTGACTCCCTCCAAGTCTGCTCACCTGATTGAGGACCACAGCACACTTACCATACGATTATATACCCTTTGTTGAAGAGTGGCCCAAAGGTATCTGTAAGCACAGAACACAGGATGTGCTGGGTGGTAGCAAGCCTCATCAATCCTTGTCTCCATACCCGATAGGTAACACGTGACTTTTCCAACTTTCCCCTCTCAGTCCCTCACAATTACCACTTAGCTTGTTAAAGGAAATAAATGTGAAAGTTTTTGGTATAGTGGAACATAAAGATTTGTTTAATTTACTGAGTTTACAGAGAGAAGCAGTAAACTCTTGATATATAACTAAAGTAGAAATTCTCATTTTCATACATTTCTGGCCAGGATGGAATAAAGGGACTAGATTTACCATCCTACATTGAGCAACCAGTCCTCCACATATGTGTATATGTGTGTGCATATGCATGCATGTATATATACTGTTTTCATGTATAGGGTAGTGATTCCTGTGAGGAGGGAAACTTGAGATCATCTCAAGGAGTACAGTTTGCTCTCTGGAGAGTTTCCAGTATCCAGCACAGAAGACAGAACTCATTCAAAACCTAATAGTATTGCTGAGTGAAGGAGACAGTGTTGGAGATCAGAGAAGCCAAGGAAGTTAGAATGTGTGGGGCAGAGTAGTGGAAACATGGAAACTGCGCAGCAATTGAGAGAGAGGTCTGGACATCTGCAAAGAGGACCCCTCATGTAGTTGGCAATGCTTTGAGAGCCAGTGGCTGAGAGAAGGGAAGGAGCCTAAGCTGAATCATACTTCTATCCTTAGGGTAGAAGAGGATGTAATTTATCATAAAAATGAGTAATATGTTCTGGAAGAAGAGAGAGATCAGGGAAAGAGGATGATATAAGGTTTACCTGTGTCACCTAAGGATCTGAGAAACCAATGGAACATTAGGTTTAAAGTGAGTATAGAACTCAGGAAACAGATCTGAATTAGAAAGTGTGATTGTGAGGCTGAGACATGGATAAGAACTTCAAGAGACGTTAACTAGAATGAGGAAAAAGAAGAAATGTCCAAGAATGGAAGGCTCTGATTAAAACCTGAAGAGCAAACTACCAGCTTTGAAATGGTTTAAACAGCTCAGATAATTCTATTTGTTGTTGTTGCACCACTTTTTTTTTTAATTAGAGAAGTTGCTTCTTGATATACACAGTGCCAAGTTTTAAAGAAGAGAAAGAAAAAAAAAGATACAGCTGTGGTAATTGGATAATTAAAGGAAGGAAACTGAACAAATTGTACAGGGAAGTTTTTCTTCTGAGCAATATATGTTCATCTTAAATAAATTTATTCAGTTTGGTGATATAAACTCAAGAGACTTTCTCTAAAATAAATTGGTGTTTCAATAATTTCCTTCAGATTACTATTATACTTTAGTGCATTTATCTTACACAGCCTTTATTTTAAATTTCGTTTTATAGTATATTTTGCATATGTTTGAGAATTACCAGTTGGGTGAATTTGTGTTAAGCCACAGTTCTACCCATAGATATGCTAGAGCATAATTATAACTTATTAAGCCCTCATTTTTAACATGTGTCAAACACTGGTAAACAGAAATCCTGGAGTGAACCAGTGGGATGCTGTCTTTTCTTAAGATATTCTTCTTCAGAAGTTAAACAGATTAGACAATTTTCAGGATGCATTAATAAAACAATGCTTTTCCTTTTGAATGTTTAAAGTAAAAAAAAATTCTAGAAAAGGAGCTGCAGATAAAGAATTAATTATAAGGACAAATGTCAAGGAAGTTATAAACAGTCATATGAGTTATTGAGAAATACCATTCGCTATCCAAACTAAGGAAGAAAGATCTACACTTTTTTCTAGTTTTCAGTTTTTAAAAAAGAACTCTATATATTCGGTTAGCATAGTGAAAATCTTTTATTAATGCATGATTAATTTTCACATCTTAATGCTATATCCTAAAACAACACTCCTAAAATATTTTCATATTTGGAGATAGTTTCCAATTAATATGTTTTAATATATTATAAAAAATTCTTTCTTCTAATTGTCTTTGCACATGTTCCTTCACTGAAACTCTTCAGTAAACTATTGCTTCTGGTAATGGTGGATAAATTAATATAGAACAATTAATCTGATGAAATCACCTAGGAAATTTGGGATGAATTACAGAAGCAAAATCTCTTTCAAGAAAGATATCTACAGAAATGAGCCCAGCATTTTGGGAGGCATTTTCCACTAATTGGGGAAAATGCAGTTGAGAGACTGAAGGGAATTGTAGAGCTTCTGAATGCCTCATATATATAGTACATGTGGACGCAAAAATGAGATCATATACCTCTAAGGAAGGTAAATCCATGATAAGCACCACATATTTTAAGTTGGAACTTCAAAGGACAATCTAACATTAAAAATGGTAACTAGAAATTGTAAAGCCCTCACAGGAGCTTTCAAAATATCACAGGTCCTAAAAATACAGTAAAGTGATTGGGAACTTCTAATGTCACTAGTCGCTTACCTGAAACAACCACACACTTTCACTGGAGAAAGATAAGCATAATTCTAGCCTTAAGTTTGCTTCCATTTTTTTTTCTATATACAATGTTCAGTATTCCAATAAAAAATAATCAGGAATATGAGAAATCAAGATAACAAAAGAAAAAAACAAAATGAAACAAAGAAAAAATTAAGAATCAATTTCAAAATCAACTTTTACAGTGAGGTCATGTGAAAGAAACTTTGAAATACCATGGTTACAAATTCTAAAATAAAAGAAAGGATTAGTAATACCTGCAGGTAAGAGAAGAATAAAAATGAATTCGAAATTTGAAAACAAAATGACTAATTCACTACACAACAAATTTGCTAAATAACTGACATACTTCTTTTGACAAATGATTTAATGAACTGAAGTGCAGGTCAGATGAAAATATCCAGAATGAAATAAAAAGAGATAAATTATTGAAAATACCAAAAAATAGCATAAAGAACAGGAAATATAATGGGAAATTGTAGCACAGATGTAATTGAAGAATCAGAAAGATGGTAACAAGAAATGGTAAAATAAAATTATATGATATAATGGATAATAATTTCCAAAATAAATGAAAGGCATTTAGCCATGTATTTGAGAAAGACTGTAATCAAAGCATATATCTTAAAAAGAATCTTTCGCTTACGTTCAATGCATGAAAACAATCATATATCATAAAGAAAGAGAAAATCTTCAAATAAGTCACATGAAATGGGTAGATTATCACCAAGTAACCAATAATTAAAGCAATATCTAAATTAAAAATAGAGACAACATTAGCCAAGATATGGTGGAATGATTGTTATCAAAGGCTAAGACAGAACAATAAATACACAAATAGATTAAATTAAAGAGATAGAGACTGTATACATGACAACAAAAACTTAAGGAAAGTTCTACTATCTAAAATGTTTTCAGACAAAACATTTCCAAGCAGAGGAAATTATCAGAGATAAAGTGGATCATTGCTTAATGATAAAAGGGTCACTTCTCCAAGAAAACCTAACAATCCTTAATGAATATGTGTCTAACAACCAAGTGTCAAAACATATGAGGCAGAAACTGAGAGAAGTCAACAGAGAAATAGACAAATGTGCTATCATAGCGAGACATTTCAACTTCTCTCTGTCAGTAACTGTTAAATCCATCAGGCAGAAAATCAGTAAAGATGTAATTTACCCGTAAAACACCATCAATCAAGTGGCTCTAATTGATAATTATGGAATATTTTATCCAACAACAGCAGAATGCACATTCTTCTCAAGCATTTAAGGAACAATGACCAAGATAGACCAAATCCTAAGTCATAAAATACCCCTTAAACAAACTTTAAAGTGTAGAAATCATATAAAATATGATACCAGACCACAATTCAATTACACTAGAAATAAACCTCAGAAAGAGAGCTGGAAAATCAAATATTTGGAGATTAAATGGCACAACTCTAAATAAAGCATGGGTCAAAAAACAAGTCACACTGGTGATTAAAAATCTGGTTTGAATTAAATGAAAAGGAAAATAAAACATCAAAATTTGGGGGATACAGTAAAAGTGGTGCTTCTTTGGAAATGTATACCATTGAATATACATATTAGAAAATAAGAAAGGTATAAGCATCAATAATCAAAATTAATCATCTACCTTAGAAAACTAGAAAATGAAGAACAAATTAAATCCAAATTAAACAAAATTAAAGAAATTAAAAATGCAGCAGAAATGAATGAAATTGAAAATAGGAAAAATAGCAGAGGAAAATAACAGAGCCGGAAGTTGGTTCATTGAAAAAGATCAGTAAAATCGATAGGCTTGATGAAAAAAGAAACAAGGAGAGCAGACAAAAATTACTAATATCAGAAATGAAAGTGTGGCTATCGTTATTGATCCAATGAACATTAATAGGACAAAGGAATATTTTGAATAACTCTATTATCAAAATTTTTGTGACTTAGATGAAATGGAGAAATTCCTTATTAAACTTAATCTGTAATTATTTGTGCAAGAAGAAAACTATAATTGGAATAGGCTCATATATATATATATTAAAAGTTGCATAAACAATAATCACTCAATAATAACCACTAGGCCTGACTGGTCTCACTGGTGAATTCAACCAAATTTTTAAAGAAAAAATGAAATCAATTCTCTACAATCTTTCCTAGAAAAATAAAGAGAGAAAACATTCATATGATGAGACCAGTATTACCTTAATACCAAAATCAGACAAATATATTACAAGAAAATTAAATTACAGACCAATATCTCTCATGAACATAGATACATAAACCCTCCACAAAATATTAGCAAATCCAATCCAACAATGCATAAAAATAATTACATACGATCATCAAGTGGGATTTGATCCACATATGCAAGTCTGGTTCAATATTTGGAAATCAATTAATGTCATCTATCACATCAATAGGTGAAGAAGAAAAATCCTGTGATCTTATCAATAGATGCAGAGAAACCATTTGACAAAATTCAGCAGTAATGATAAAAGCTCTCAGCAAATTAGGAATAAAGGGGAACTTTCTCAAATTGATAAAATACATCTATAAAAATCATCTTACTTGATTGTGACAAACTAAATGCTTTCACCCTAAGAATTGAAACAAGACAAGAATGCCCACTTTTACCACTCTTATTCAACATCATACTAGAAACCCTAGCTAATGCAATTGGATCAGTAAAGGAAATAAAATATATGCAAGTTAAGAAGGAAGAAATGTAACATTTCTTGTTGTCCAGTGATATGATCCCAAAGAATTTACAAAATCTCCTTGAACTAATACATGATTATAAGAAAGTTAGGCATACAAGGTTAATACACAAAAGTGAATTGCTTTTCTGTGCAGCAGCAATGAGCACTTGGAATCTGAAATTCCAATCATACCACCACTTGTATTAGCATCCAAAAATCTGAAATCCTTAGGTAAAAAACTAATAAAATATATACAAGATTTATGATGAAAATTGAAAATCTTGAGATACATGCTATGTTCATATACAGAAAATCTCAGAGTAATTAACATTCTTCACAACTTGATCTTTAAATTCAAAGCAATCCCAATCAAAACCCCAGCAAGTTATTTCATCAATATCAACAAACCTATGCTAAAGTTTATATTGAGAGGCAAAAGACCCAGAAAAGTTAACACAATACTAACAGAGAACAAAGTAGAAGTATTAATACTGCATGACTTCAAGTCTGATTATAACTCTATATTGAACAAGCCAGTATGACTTTGGTGAAATAATAGAAAAATAGATCAAGGGGACCGAATAGAAAGTCCATAAATGGACTCACAGAAATATGCCGTGAGAAACAGTCATAGGAAAATTAGGAAAAGTAATTCAAGGAGAAAGGATGCCCACATCAACAAATGGGGCTGGAGCAATTGGACATGTACATGGACCTTAGACTAGATCCTTTATTCAAAAGGATCATAGGCTTAAGTGTAAAACACAAAAGTATACAAATTTTAGGACATCTCAGGAGAAAATCTTTGGGTATGCCAGTAACTTCTCAGATATAATACTGAAAGCATGGCCCATGAAATAATAAATTGGTAAGTTTATACTTCATCAAAATTTATAATTCAGCTCTAAGAAATACATGATAAATAGTCTTATATATTTTTGCTTATAATAAATAAATGCTCAACATCTTAGGGAAATAAACTCAAATATTAGCAGAAAAAGTAATAATGCAAATGTGGCAAAATGTTAACAATGGATGACTCTGAAGCATATTTGAGAGTTCTTTGTATAATATTTGAAATTCTTCTGTAACTTTGAATTTGTTCAAGTTAATTTTTATTTATTTATTTATTTTTTGCTTGGGTGGGCACCGGGAATGGAACCTGAGTCTCCGGCATGGCAGGTGAAAACTCTACCTGCTGAGCCACCATGGCCCAACTTCAAATTAAATTTTTATGTGCATATGTATGCATTTAGCATATAGGAAGCCCTTAGCATGTATGTCCTAATAGTGACTAAATAGAAATAATGTATTCCAGTAATGACACTTTCAAGGGAAAGAAAAAAATAGCAATTTACATGTAGTTTTAATTCTGTAATGTTGAAGACTACTATTAAAATAAGAGTTTATAGTCAAATATTTAATAGAGGAAAATGAAATAAAAATAATGGAAAAAAGGAAATAAAATAATAAATTTAAACTAATATAAAATGTGGTAAGTATGGGAAATTTAATGTCCAAATATATCAGTAATTATATTAAATGGGAATGACTGTTTTTATTTAAAAATCAGAGATAAACTATGTTGCTTAACAGAGATATACCTTAAATGTAAAGGTAGAGAAAGACAGAAAATCCAGGATGGAAAAATAGCTCAACAGATACACTAGAAAGTCACTGATGAAATCATGAAATTCTACTTCTCTGATGGCTGAACTTCTTTTTCCTATTAACTTGTCCAGCTTTTGCTTCGTACATTTCTTGTTTTGTGGAACCACATCCTACATCATTTCCCTAATGCAAAATACATCCAGGGTTATGATGCATTGGTTTGCTTTGTAAACATGATTTTATCGAGGATATTCCCAAGATGCCTTATGTATTTTTTTCATATTTTCCAAACCTCTAGCTGTTCCTCTGCCTTTATTAATTTATTTCTTACAAATGGATATAAATGGCATGTATAATTTATTCTTTTCCACCAAATATCTAACAATTAATGATAGAAAAAAATGCCCAGAGAAGGAGTGCATAGATTTGAGACATCTAGATGCTTTCACTTAAGCATTATGAATAAGATGTAAGAAGAAAGTGGAAAATGTTTTATTGTATGCTTTTATTTGCATTTTTACCCATTGACTGTTTCATCATATGTCTTGTTTGGAAGCCATCACAGAATAAAAAACAATCATGTCTTGTTTGGAAGCCATCACGGAATCAAAAAAAAAGGAGAAATTACTTAATGTACTTCTGGTACTTTGTAAGAGATATTAAGACACCAAAGAGTGGAGCTATGTGAAGGTCAGAACAAACATCTTTCAACTTGAAAATCTATTAATCCTTATAGTGCTGGAAGAAACCATTAAATAAAGATATAAAAGCTTCTGAAAATGCCATTTGGTTTAGATGAAACTGCACTGACATATACTTGCAAATGATGTATGGATTTTTTTTCAAGAGGTATTTATGAGTGAGTTGTGAAATGTCATCATTTGTACGCAAGGTTTTGTAAAATATTTCTTTTCAAATATCCACGTATTTCATTAAAATTAATTAGAGTATTAAGACTCTACTTTCTCTGCTGTAAGTTTTGATGAATTGTGGTTTGCTTATTTCTTAGTTGAGAAGTATTTTCCTTCATCCTTATTCAACAATAGTCAATAAACTATTCTTTGGCTTGTTTTTACTTTAGTTTTAGACTCTTAAGCCATTTTCAGATTATGAGCATGGCTATTGAGAGATAGGCATTATTTTTTTAATGTCATGAAGAGTCTATGATTAGAATAGACATTAAATTTGAGTCCTCTGATAGTCAACTACTTTTCCAGAAAATATAAAATGTGAAATTATTTGAATACTGTAAAATCTATTTTAGAGATTTATATTTTCTTAATATTGTGTCAAACTAATATTTTTGAGTGTCTTCTATGGACAAAGGCCTTATAAATACTATTTTCTCTTAACAACGAATCCTGTGTTATTGCCACCATTTAACATTTTTTAAAGAAGAACTCAGTTTTAAAGAGAATAAGTAACTTGCCAGTCTGGTATGTCAAAGAAGCAGAATTTTAAATCCTGCCTCTCTAAAGCCAACCCAATGCTATTTTTGAGACCTCATGTGATTTTAGCAGTATGTGTTGGATTTTTAAAAATATTTAATTTTATATTGTTTAGCACAATGTTGAGATACAGTATTTATTAAGTATCTATCATAAAAAGTAATCATTATGAGATCCTCTGTAATTTAAGAATTCACCATACTTATTCTTATATGGGTACTCTTTTAACTTAACCCTCTTATTTTATTTAATCTTTGCATCAGCATGTGTATTAGTTAGGGTTCTCTAGAGAGACAGAATCAACAGGGAACACTTGCAAGTATAAAATTTATAAAGTGTCTCACGTGACCGCAGGAACGCAGAGTCCAAATCCACAGGGCAGGCTGTGAAGCCAACGACTCCGATGGAGGGTCTGGACGGACTCCACAGGAGAGGCTCGGCAGCCAAAGCAGGAAGAGAGCCTGTCTCCAATGAATCCTTAAAAGGCTTCCAGTGATTAGATTTAGCATCACTAATTGCAGAAGACATGCCCCTTTGGCTGATTACAAATGGAATCAGCTGTGGATGCAGCTGACGTGATTATGACCTAACCCTATGAAATGTCCTCACTGCAACAGACAGGCCAGTACTTGCCCAATCAGATAAACAGCTACCACAACCCGGCCAAGCTGACACATGTCCCCAACCATGACAGCACATAAGAGTTAGATATAATTATTTCCTAAGTAATCATATGTGGAAAATTCTGGGTTTTTTTATTTTAATAATTCAATTGTTCAATGAGCAATATAAGTTTGGTTACTCCATTAAGACCTAAGGATTGGGAAATGGTTATATTCTTTGCCCATATGAATCCTATGATTGAATTAGGTGAACGACATTATTTGGAAAGTCACATGAATAAATTTTTTATCAAAATTTGTGTAAGTCTTCTATGTGGCCTGTGCTCTGATTGTCAGTAATGGAGAGGGGTCTTATCTTGCTTTACTTATGTCCTGTATGCACCAGGGTTTCTAGTAGTTGGACTGTGACTTTCCTCTGATCCTTCAATTTCCATTTCTGGACCCCTACTTCCCAAATACCTCCCAAAAGTGCACAATGTCTAATTCTTATAATAAATTCCTTATCCCACACAACTACTCCCCTGGCTGAACCCTGGAACATGCATTATACCAAAAGATCCTGATCGCCTACTCACTATCAAAGGGGAATGAAAGATCTGGGAATCACTTCTATACTCAAATGATTAAATGTGATATTACTAAGAGTAATATAATGCAATATGGAGTATGTTATATCACCTATGAACAAGAATAGCTAAATACTTTGCTAGGCCTGGTGTCAAACCAAAGGGTAGAACACCTTGTTCAAAATTAAGAATTTCAAGTAGTCAAAGCGGAACATTAAATGCAGCATGAAGACTGTGCTGGCTTGAAAGGATTATCTGCCCTGGAAAAACCATGGTTTGATCCTGATCCTATCATATGGAGGCAACCTTTTCTTTTAATCCTTATTCAGTACTGTAAATTGGAAATTTGATTAGATCATCTCCATGGAAATGTGACCCCGCCCATTCCAGATGGGTCTTGATTAGTTTCCTGCAATCCTTTAAAAGAGGAAGCATTTTGGGAAAGGCTTGAGATTCCAAGAGAGCACAGCCATGACAGAGTGACAAGAACCATGAAAGCCACACAGCCAGAGACATTTGGAGATGAAGAAGGAAAACGCCCCTCAGGGAGCTTGATGAAACAAAAAAGCCTGGAGAGAAAGCTAGCAGATGTCACCATGTTTGCCATGTGCCTTTCCAGTTGAGAGGGAAACCCTGAACTTCATTGGTCTTTCTTGAGCGAAGGTAATCTCTTGCTGGTGTCTTAATTTGGATATTTTTATAGACACTGTAATTTGGACATTTCTAAGGCCTTAGAACTGTAAACTAGCAGCTTATTAAATTCCCCCTTTAAAAAAGCCATTCCATTTCTGGGATATTGCATTCTGGCAGCTAGCAAACTAGAACAAAGATCTTCTGTGTGACTATACAGATGCACACCCATGAAACTGGCCCTTTTTAGTAGAATTCCTGTTTTGAGTGATAATTGACATTTTAAATTTAAAAAATGGGACAGAAGGAACAAAAATTTCTCTCAAACTCTAATGTGTGTGGAATTTTGGAAAAAGATAATTTTCCATCCTAGTTTAAACTGTCCTCATAAGAGGATTTTTTAGATAACAGAAACCAATTTTCATAAATAACAGATGCCTGCAATAACCATTGTATAATGAATATCCAAATTCTCTTCAGCCAGTATTTATCACTATGTGTTCTCTCTTCAGATATTCTTGTGTCTATATGACCTACTCCTACTTATTGCTTCACGGTAAATTAGCTCATTAAACTCAACAAAATATGCAAAATATTATATTCAACATCTCCACTTTCTTTGATACAGAATAATTCTCACATGATTATACTAACTTTTAACATTTTAACTATTTAGTTAGCAAAACAATTGGATACAAAGTGGTTGAACACAGAACTTAAACCCACAGGAACTGAAATTTCTAAATATGGAAGGTATCAAATTAATTAATGCTTATTATTAATAAGGATGATGACCAGCTTATAAGAAACATTAAATAAAAGGAAAATCATATTCCTTCTCCTTGTCCATGTAATTATTCAGTATTTGGAAGGAAATAAATGGAAAAATTAAGTGAAGTCCCTTTTTTCATGATAGCATATCCTAAGGCTTTAAACATCACACTCAGTGCTTTTTTGCTTTCCATTATGCTAAAATATTATTTTCACTTTTTGTGAAAAATAAGTGACAGAGAAATAAATAGAAAACAAAAATACTGCATGTACCTTCAATTATCTGGTAAACATATACTGGAAGAGTAATCACCAAACATTTGTCTCATAGAAGTATTTAATGTGTCTTCTGAATATAAATGAGACTTATTTTCTCCATAATTAAGATAGGAATAGAAAAAAACATTAATTAAAAATTATTATATTTGAGGCCACTGGAGTGATCTAAAAATATGCTATAGAAACTATATCTATAGATAAGGCATTGGTTTTATTAACTAGACAGTGCTATTAAAACTTCTTTGCCGTTAAGTTTGGCCCATGCAATTTAATAAAAATAAATATATACTTTATTCAGAGTATTAGAAAACTAAGGTTTTGATGTAGTTGCTAATAGAACCTCGTTATCTGATTAAAAAAAGCACTGCTTAGCAGATACTTGGCTAATGCTTAGCAGGGGAGAAAGGTGTTAGGCTAAATTCAGCCATGTGGCTACAACAATAGCAAAGAATGTGTTTAAACTGTGCAGTGCATTTTACTAAGAAGTCAATATATTTTTTTAGAGAAGGAGAATGTCTGCTGCTCTTATATATATCCATGAAAGGGCTCTGACATGACATATTTTTTACCAAACAAATCACACAGCTGCACATCTCTAAATAAATAGTCACTGCCTACCTCCAAACCTCATCTCTCATCCTTTCTTTCTCATTGAAATGATAATATCATTCTCATGTTTTTTTTCATTCTCTCACACTCACTTGATTCTAGCTACAGTGATTTCTTTCTTTTTCTCCTTAGTGCCTCAAACCCTTTCTTGCCTCTGGGGTGCTTTTCTTGAGAATTTTCCAATATCTGGCTCCTTTTCTGTCAAGTCTCACATAACCATTTTTCTTCTCTGTATCCCACATTCTCCCTACCTAAGACCTGTCACTTCTTTTATAGTTCCCATGCATTCCCTTTCATGAACTAATCATAATTTAATGTCATTGGATTTGATTATGATACATTTTTATCACATGATAAAAATTTATGTCTCATGTACCATAGTACTACTAAATCCTGCTACAAAAATATTTATTCTAAGACCATATGCTGAAAAACAAACTCTACCTGAACAATTTTGCGTTCTTAAATAAGCAAAAAATAAAATCTTTGCAATTGATAGAATTTCCATGTGGTTAACTAATATTTTTTTTTTAGTGACAGTAAGGTAACTGCATATAAAAATGAATAGCTATTATCAACAATACACTGGAATGAACATCAGATAAGCTTACTGGAACCAAGACCATTAGTAGATATATTCCAGGTCCCCTTCTCTATGACTTTTATTTTATTTTGATAAAAACAGTGATCCTACCTCATAAAAAAAATAAAGCTTCCAAGGAAATCTCTTACTTTCCATTTCACAGAAGCACTAAGTACAATTTAATGCCACAAATAAAGAAGAAAGCATACTTCTTGCCATCCAATCAAGTTTTCTCAGACTCGAAAGATTTTTCCCCACTATGCTACATGTCATCTACAATCCGCCAAATTCCATATACTTTGGTAGACATGATTGAGATTATTTTTCAAGTTAATAAGGAATTATACTTCAAATTTTAGTGACCATAATTAGTTTGTTAAAATTTCAAGACCCTGGGCACCAGAAAATACAAATTAGATTAAAGCTTTAGAGGAAAGACAAAGGGATGTAATGTTTCAACAAGAAGTTTAAGTGAATCTAAAATAAGTGATTTTGGAGAAAAAAAATGTCAGAAAACTACCATCTTAGAATTCTAAAATGGCCTCCAAGATTTCTGCCCACAGTTTCCCCTTTTGAGTGCGGCAAAACATAGGAAGTGATGGGATAATATAACCCTTGATAGGGTTACATTGCATGCCAAATAGTGAGGGGATCATCACTCCCTTGATTATGCCTATGTCTCTGAGAGGAGGAAAGCTGGTAGATGCTCCCTGGCTGGCATGAAGAAGCAGACTTCCATATTCTGAACTGCTTATGGGACCAAATGGCAAAGAACTTTGGGGGTCTGACTATGCCTATGTCTCTGAGAGGAGGAAAGCTGGTAGATGCTCCCTGGCTGGCATGAAGAAGCAGACTTCTATATTCTGAACTGCTTATGGGACCAAATGGCAAAGAACTTTGGGGGTCTCTAGGAGCCGAGAGCATGCTAAACTAACAGATATCAAGAAAAAAGAGGCCCTCCGTCTTATAGAAGCAAGGAACCAAATTCTGACCGAAAGGGGACCCAAAGCCTCATCTGAGACTTCAGGTCAACTGATGCCTCAATTGCTTTCTTGTGAGACCTGAGCCATGACCAGACTTCTGACCCCAAAATTGAGATAATAAATGTGAATTAGTTTAAGCCTCTAAGTTTGTGAAAATGTTTATGCAGCAATAGGAAACTAATATAAATTTCCCATGTTTATTTTATTTCACCATTTTCAATGTAATATTTTAACCAATTGTGCTAAGATTCAATGCAAAATCTTAATTTTTATTTTCAAGTTAGAAACTTGTTTTTCTGCATTCAAGGGAATTGTTTTTGTTTCCATTAGCATAATATTTCTTTGGAAGATATAGTGATTTTTATTTATTTTATTATCATTAGTTTTTTTGTGTGTGTGCATGGGCAGGCACCAAAATCAAACCTGGGTCTCAAGAACTCTGCCTGCTGAGCCACCATGGCCTGCCCATAGTGATTTTAACATACACAAAATCACCCCTTTTTGGTGATAAAAGTATCCAGCTAACAAAGTAAGGGTGTTCCTGCCTCACCAAATAACTTGCTTCCAGGAAGAGATCAAATTGTTCAAGCTGTTGCAATTTTCCAAACATCAGACAGACACACTTCAAATAAGTGAAATCTGGACTACATGTACTATCTCTTATGGGATGCTCAGTGTGAGTCAGAGTCTCACAGTCAATCAACTCAAGGGCATTGAAAACATATTCACCCAATTTTCAAGGCAGAAGATTGGCTCCTAGACTGTGTCAAATTCACCAAGTTCAATGCCATCTCATAAGGCTTCTTACCAGTCACTCATACTGGATGTATCACTCCTTGAAAATTATGCTTTCCAGAGACTTTAAAATTACTGAGGAAAGTATCGGTCTGATTCAGTTTTATTCCACCGATGTCCTTAGCAGAGTAGACTATGGTTGCATTTTTAAAGTCTGATTAATTAATGATTAAACTGATCAATTTGCGTAAAAAAATTTCTTTTGGGTACATGATCCAGAAATCAAATCTGGGTCTCCCACATGGAAAGCAAGCATTCTACCACTGAACCACCCATGCACCCTGTATAAATTTTTAAATAATTGGATTTTAACTGCATCAATCAGAAAAAGTCCCACAAGATTGATGTTAGCAAGTGTATATGCATATCTATGCATATATGCACATAGAGGCACATGTATATGTACACACATACATACACATATATTATTCAGTTGCCATATTTCACAACATTTTGATAGAATCTTGGTTCCTATTAGCTTAAGCATCTGCATAGCAATTAAGCTGTGTGTTATGTAATATATGTGTTAACCATGAATGTATGGCAGTCGGATGTCACTGAATATTTTTCACCTAAGAAATGAATTGACATGATTAGCTTTTTAAAGCACTATGTCTGCTCTGTGGAGGCTCTAGTGGTGGTTTGAAAACTACCACAACTATCCAGGAAAGATATGATGGTTCATTGGACCAGGCTATTTGTAGTGAATTTTGTTGAATTCTGATTATTTTAAGAAAGTGTCACAGAGTTTTACTGAAAGAATGTAGCATATAAGAAAAAGAAAGGATTTGAAAATGACTACAAGTAATTGGGTTAAACTACTGAAAGGATGAAGATGCTATTTTTCTAATAATGATCAAGAAGTAGATTTTGGGGTCTGGTGAGGTAAAGTTTAGTTTGGGATATTACATTTAAAACATCAGCTTTATATGCTTATAAGGATGCCAGAGAAACAGTATAGTAAAAAATTCGCAGATAAAAATGTACAAAACTGAGCTTTCAGCTTTAAGAAGGAATTTATAACCAAAGAATGGATGAAATGAGCAAAAGGTGGAGTAAGGTACATGTAAGAGGAGCTGACCCTAGAAAGCAGCAAGCACTGTTCATCCATCGTAGTAAGAGGGAAAGCAGTGTTTATGGGCATACATGCAACTCAGGTAAGAAAAGATAGGATGGTAGGAGGTTGTGGAAATTCTCTTCTGATGCTTCAGTTTATTCAGTAAACTAAAACACAAGGCAATGAGATGGGCTGGAGTATTGAAAAGAACATGCTGAAATTCAGAGCGGAAGGAAACATTCTAATAGTTTGATTAAGGACTCATTGAAATAATTGCCATTACCTTAAAGTGATACCACTTTCAATGGTTGTATATTTTTCACCAGTCATAATCAGTTATACTGAAGAAAAATCCTGGGGGATAATAATTTTACCAGGGGTTTTCTAAGAAATGAACAAGAAACAAGTTAAGTTGATTTTTAGGCAAAGGAATGTTTATATAAAACCTGACCATTGAAATGAGACTAAGCAATGATCCTACAAGATAGGTCTCTTTGCAATTGCCACCTGATAGGCAATAGGGTTTCCAGACCAAGTCCATACTTTTTAGAAATATGGATTAAGAACAAAGACTTCATTGAAAAAGTTTGCAAGTCAGGGGTCAGCAAATCAGAGGAGACTCGGGTCTTAGACTTTCACTATAATCAAAAGATGTAGGCTGGAGCCATGGGTTTCAATTTGACAAGCAGCACAGGTCCGTTTTATAAGGAAGGCCCCCAGCCTCCTATAGCTTTCTCTTCTCATGGTTCAGAACGTGTTCAGGGAGGACATATATATGAATGAAGTGCCTTGCAGGCATGATTTAAATGGCAGCTGCTCTGTTTTTCTGTGGGCCCAGGAGCCTGTGGGTAGTTGGATTTAGGTGCAGCACCTCTTAATGGAGCAAAGAAGTCACTAGTCATGTGGGAAAATGAATTTGGGACAACTGAATTTCTTTCTGTACCAACTGGTGCAAGGTCCAGGTAACCCAGATCATTGCTATAGTCATTTCTCAACAGCACTGCTTCTCATGCCACATTAAATAGTGGCATGAGACTGACATATTAAAGAGATATGAAATAAAAAGATTGACACTGTTAAATGACAATAAATTGAGTAAAAAATATCCACTATGACATGATTTAATAGCTTCAAGCCTTTTTTTCCCAAAGAGCTTGAAGTACAAAAAAATATATAAATAACTAAAAGCAAGTTGATGCATTAATGCCTATAAGTGATTTAAACACAAAAAGTTCTCATTATTTAAATTAATAAACTATTTAAATTATTTAAATACATATGTATTAAAGCTTATCAATACCAATGAGAGAAAAGAAAACTGAATGATTTGACAATGTAGCGACAAAAGCAAAAATTACAAAGAGAGAATTCATCTAAAGTGAAAAAATAAAATGTACAGAGTAGAATGAAATGGGGAACAGAATTAATAATTTTTATAATTTAAGGATAACTGAGAGCCTGAACATACATGGCAATGAAATTCTCAAGAGCTACTGCAATTTTACAGCAAAATGGAATGATGAACTATAAAGCAAGGGATTTGCCAGAAGAAACTCCAACTGATCTATTCCTTTATAATTTTAGAAAGAACCTTTTTGATCTTTTTCATATCCCTCTTTGTGAAATATTTAACTGTACCCTGGGATATGAAACTGATATTCAAGAGGCATCAGAATGAAGCACAGCTCTGTTAAAGAAATATCAAAGGACAATTATGCTTGCTCTCTCTCACTCAAACTTTTCTTTCCTTTTTTTTCCTTTCCTTCCTTTCTTCCTCTTATCCTTTCTTCGTTCCCTTTGAAATATTTCAGTAAGTTTTCCAGATATTTAGATATATGTCCCTTTCTCTATTACAACATTTAGTTGGTAGAGAAATTAATAACATGGGGTTTAATATTCAAAAAAATTACAAAAAAATCACTCAATGTTCATAATCTTGTTAAAAGATAATTGAATTAGCAAAGTGAAACTTAGTCATTTGAATTGAAAAATATACAAGGAAAGTGCTCAGGAAAATAAGTAAATCTTTTGCTTGATTGTCTAAAGATAATAATTTGCTTGAAATTCTGTGCTTTCACTTTTGTGTCTTCCATATTCAAGCATGTAAGAGAAAAATTGGTTAGTGACTTCAAAAAAAACACCATGAGTTTTAGATTCAATTTGGGTCATGTAATTTAATGTATAATAAACTACGGGAATACTATATGTCATGTAGTTAAAAATTCACCAATAATTGATATTCATATTTAAATATATTTATATTGATATACTTTATTCAAACTTTTATCTATAGACTAATAAATATTTTACTCAGGCAGTAATTCAGGTCAGTATGTCCAAATATTTCCTATATATTGTTGTGCCATATACTCTTCTAAATGTTTACCCTGCTCAATAAATCATGACTTTATGTAACCATAAAATTGGTATCATACTTAATTCCTTCTTTCCTCTGAGCCCCACATCTAATAAAATATTGGCTAATTTATTTTTCTCAATGTCTGTCCAAATGCAGTCCAATTCTCTGAGCCTCATTGCTTTAACTTACTGAAAACCACTTTGCTCATTTGTATAAAGAGGTAAAAATGTCCTGTTAGCATTTTTCCCTTCTCAATTACATCCAATCCATTCTCTATAATTTAG